>SDVV010043420.1:0-10251 GCA_016164225.1 Gammarus roeselii
ATGTATATATATGTTTATATATGTATTTATATGTATATATATGTAGCTATATGTATATATATATGCATATGTATATATATATATGTATATGTATATACATGTATATGTATATATATGTATTGATATGTATATATTTATTTATGTATATAGGTACGTAAACTGGTAAAAATTGGTAAAAACTAAGAAGCCAAGTGGAGAGGTTCGATATAAATGAAGCTTGAATCAATGAAGAAATTCATAACATAAGTATGAAAACGGAAAAAAATATATAATCCTTGGTTAGATTAGGTTAGGATGGGTTAGGTTTACGGCCATCATCACAGTGGATATTCTGAAAGCTCGAATAAGTCAGATATTCTGAAATGGAACGAAATCTCGTTACAAAGCCTGAATTAATCAATAATTTCTAACTGTACACATTGCGAACGTATCAGAAATATTTATATAAGTACGACCTGCGGGAATATGCATCAAGTGAAGATATGCGAGCGGGTTACCTAATTGAGATGTACATTAAATTTATGAAGAATTTTAGCGCTAACACTCCACACAAATCCGGTAGATTTTAGTTCTCCTAGACGACTTGGAACCGGACCCAAATCCAATGTCGAGAGGTAAAACATACCAATGTTTTGGACCATTTCATCCAATTAAGCGTATTTCATACCTAACATTCTATGAGTTTAGGCAAATTTATACCTGATACAGATATATTCCTATGATAACCAATCAAAATCATACAACAACAACTATAAAATAGATGAATAAGATTCTTACTTTACCCTAACCGACTGTGATTAACTGATATACGTCGTATCCTATCACACCTCAGAGGATATAACCTACACCAATATCACCGTTATCTGGTTCATGAAACAAATCGTACACTAACACAACAGTCATACCGAAAATATTTGACATTAAAACAAACACTGAATTCATGCATAATAAAGTAATAATATTACGGTATCCGTTTAAATCAAAAACAAATTCCTAGACCTAACTGATGCTATTGCCTCTAGTAGGACAAAATCAAAGCCCACTGTGTCATAACAACAAACTCTACAATGCTTTACTAGGTCACTTCTCAGCAATCTACCACTGATTTATGACAAATTTAGAGGTAACACCCAGTAATGGTACAATACCTCAGACATATACCATGCATCTGTTTAGTTCATCATCTCTGAACAACGTCGAGCAAAGTCACATCCTGGACATGACCAGGAATCTATACTCAGGTACAGTTGTCACAAATGGGCCTGACATGATTCTGAAAGAGCGTGGTCGTAAACATCTGGTCATCTGCTCACTGACGACGTAAGCAAATCACTACAATGATCAGCAGCTCGTCGCATAACCTCTCTAATAAACCCATTTAACTTGAAACCGACATCCACAAAGACTTACAAATTTACGTTGAACATGGCTGAACTCCAAATGACTACTAAAGAGTGTAAACCGCCTCTACACCAGGACCCACCCATACAGTTGATAGTCATCTAAAACGTTAAACTACACACTTGCTATGGTTCAATGACGAAATTCCACAGAAATGCAGTACGGATTTACACCTCTCAAAAATATATTCCGATAATTATCGTGAAATAAATCCTACAACAATAATTAAATAACTAAGTAATTCTTGACTCTGCTCTAATTAACAAAAAATTGTAAAACACTAGGGTATCCACCATAGTAAATCGGTCTACTTATATAAATGAACGTGAACGCAAAGAGCTTTTGCCTAGGGGACTCTCTAACTCCTAAATTTTGACGTCTGGTCCTACAATAAACATACAATAAGCTAACAACAAGACCAAGTTTGTATCAAATCGAATCTTCTGTATTTATAATATCCGCGTCCATCATTGTACCAGGATATACTAAGATACATAAAACTCTGATAATTTACAACATGTAATTAAATTTTACCTGAAATAATGTTCTAAATTGCAGATACAAACGTAATATATTCTATCATTCTTATAATCGTATAAAATACCCAATACCTTATATTGAAGATGGAAACTGTACAGAGAACATACAAAACTGAAATAAATATACTAAAACGCTCTAGCTATAATAAAGCGAGAAGATCAATTCTCTACCATACCCAAAACATTTATTAAAAACCACGATGTACGAGAAAAAAAAGCTTGTAACGAACCTAACAACTGCGTGAATAAGTTGCCAAGACATGTGACTGATGAACATAACTGAAACATATAGTAAATGATGTGGAATACTTCTACACGAACACGCTATAGTAAATACAAATCTGATGACATTATTTCCCAACTCAGTCCAAAACTTGGTTAAATTTAATCTTCATTAACTTAAAGAACCACGGCTTAATCGTAACCGAGTGTTATATATATATATATATATACATAAAACATCAAAATGATGCAATAACCAACCAATTATGCCTGTAAAAGTTGTGCTACATTGAAAATGCAAACCTAAAATATCAACAACAAAAAATCCTATAACTGCATGAGATAACTATTCAAAATTCCGAAAACAATACAAATTCAACATATATCAACCGATCATTACTAAGTATACATAACGCAGTATAATTTACAATAAATCTATATCGTTCAGCTACTCTCGCTGTAGGGCATCCAACCGATACCCGCTCTACAAAAAAAATCGAAATTAGTCTACCCGAACAGTCTACATACGCTTGATAACGGTCCATTCGCAACAAGCGGATACGTGGTGACACCGATATATCTGGTTCAAAACTGGATAATACGTTATGGGGTCGATAGATTCTCGTAACGAAGCAACTGCGTCCTAAGAAGTACATGTATCAACCCGACAATCACCCTACTATTGTACCATACTATTCCTATAGATATTATATACATATGAAATAAATAGATGGAAAACACAAAACGTTGCCCCAAATCGAACTAACAGGCTTTAACCAAGCATACAACCGCTGAGAACCCACCAACCAAACACCGAATTAGTCAATTATACCCCAACTAGAAAAAAATACTAACATATGTACTGAAAAAATATTTAAATTCATTAAACCAGACAAATATATAATTATATTAACACTCGAACATGGCAACCATGCCACGTAAATGATGTAAACAATTCAAATAACAGGTAAGAGCAATCTCACCTAATTTTCCACAGCGCATCCAACTTTTCGCACAGGGGGGGTCCCCTACCGCACCCCACCCCTCCAGAAATGTTTATAACAATATTCCTACCAGCAACGAATAAGTGTATATGTATATAAATAATGATCAACAGTTAGTGACGAAGTATACCTCAATACAGCCATCTAGAGAAGAAAAGACAATATAAATACAATAAACAATAATAATTCATATAAATTAAAATGTTCATAACATAAAACCTTCCCAATATATATTTAAAAGCAAAGGCCGAAATCCCCCGGCCCGTCCGCCCCCTTCCCCCCTTTGCGTCGCCCGCTTGCCTTATCAGTGACTCCGCCCACATCCGTCCGCCCGCCTGACTCCGGTCAACCCCCTCCCCGCCGCTAATTAAGCCCTATCTTATTCCTTCACTTGCTTTTTGTACCCATATATACTACTCACGTTACCATGAAACTGTTCTCGCCGGAGTAAATATCTACCAGATTTCGCTGGATGAAGAAGAATAAGTATCACTACTGAGGTCCTTTCAGCTGGTTAGTTAGTCTTTATGAGGACAAGACCAGTATCTAGAACCTTCTGACCCTTGCTTTGGGTTTTGGGGTGGATGGATGATTATTCATTTTATAGATCATTTACACTTTATTTTAGTATTTTATTATTTCTTATTTCGTGGGCTCAATCATTTATCTGTGCCTTTTTTGCATGGTGATCTATTTTGTATTGGTTATATAATTATGTATCGTTAGACGCCCGCAGGGGCCCTGGGTGGATTCGTGCGACGACTTCGCTTTGGGGGCCCCGGCAGAGCGCGAAAGAAACTACTACTACTCTACGGTAAATCTACTCGGTATCTATGTTGAACCTACTCTGTATTTATGTTAAACCTACTCTGTATCTACAGTAAATTTACTAGGTATTTATGTTTTACCTACTCGGTATCTACATTAAACCTACTCTGTATCTATGTTTAATCATTCGGTATCTACGGTAAACCTACTCTGTATCTACGTTAAACCTACTCGGACCCTACGTTAAACCTACGTGAAATCTACGTAAAACCTGCTCGGAGTCTGCGTTGAACCTACTCGGAATCTACGCTGCACCCACTTAGCCACTTTTCAATTGCGCTACGGAGGAGTCTGCATTAACTCCGCGTTGGGACTCCGGTTGGAAAAGGAAGCAACTACTACGACTTGCATTGGGATCGTTTTTTTTATAGCGGAGAGCAGAACCTTGGACAGTGAATCCGACTTGAACGTATTTTGTTACTGCCTGAAGCTTCGATAGCCTAGTCTGCGCCACCAGTGGAAACGAACCGGGCGCATTTTCTACAGTGTGGTGGATCTGATTGCGTACAAATCATGGCTCGTCTATGCCGTTTGGTTCAAACACGGCCCATCTAAGATGTTTGGTCAAAATATGCAAACTTGTAGTACCACAAAACGTTTGGATGTGATGCCAAGATACATGTTATTTCTTTGTTCATAATGACAGTGCAGTTTACATCGTCCTTCTACGGGGTCATGATACATGGTCGTTTCCTGCTTCTGTGTGATCTTCTCTCATTTTTCCTGTTCGTATTTGCTGTGAAATAAAACCATCCAGATGGAGGACTTGGTTTTACGTACATTTGATCGACCTGAACAAAAAGTGATGTCATAACAATACATTCGTTTGGCTTTACTTATTGCTGAAGGTCATTGTCAATGTAATAAAACTAGCTGGGGTATTTTTAGAACACGAGGTACTTTTAGAACACTCTTGCAATCATAACGAATACTCTTTCAGTTGGAGCGGTGATGTATTCGCACACAATCCATAAAGATATCAGTAATAAATAGTGATGCGACTCAAAAAACAAAGTCGTTTTTTAAACATTATTAATATAAAAGTACCTTCAGCCTTGAAGGATCTTACACATTTCTGTTAAGTTTTTGTTCGATGAAAACGCAAGTAAACCTTATTCAATTATTATATTTAATGTCTAAACCAATTAGAATATTATTTTCATCTCCAACTACTGCATTTGAACTATAAAATGTCAACATCACGAGTCTTGCCGACGATAATTAAAGTAGCCACTAGCCAGCGGTAAGTGTATTAGTGTAAGTTTAAAATTTACAAGTTAATAGTTACTTCTAAGCCAAATTATTATGCTGACAGACATTACAGTCAAGCAGACTCACAAAGTCCCAGTTGTCTTTACTTTACATTTCGTGTGCTCTGCCTCTCTTTGTGACCAACATATTGCATTGAAAGTTATGTTACGTGTAACTGACATTGAACACGTTAGACGTAACCATTTACAAACAAAGCTCAATCGTCAGTTGTCATGGACTCCTGAACACGTTGATGACGTGATCAGAGCTCTGTGGTCCCTGTTTGTGTACCCCCCTAATGCTAATACTTTTTCACAAATCACACTGCGTCTATGACACTGCACTTGATCGAAAATCTATTTCGCGTCTTGAGATATTTGTTCTCACTTGTGCAATATTATCCCAAAAAAAATCAAAAACATGAATAAATACTTGATTCCTGTATAGAAAAATAATGAATTATCCAAAAATAACACTGAAGTGAGGAAAAATAAGAAACTAAACAATGTTTTACTAAAAAAAAATATGATTTTAAAATGATGTTTACTTTGCACCCGACACGAGCACTTGGGTCACGTGGGGCTTAGAGGCAGGGTGAGCGGCTAAGGGGCAATGTCGAGTATTATTGGTAGTGATGGTGGGTTCCGGAGGAACGAGCTTGCAGCAGTTTCTACCGCCGCAGGTGTAAACCGGAGTTGTGCAGCCACAACAGCATGTGTATCTTCACTTGCAGTAATTAAACACTTTTAATCGTGTTCTGATTAAGGTTCAAAGGTTTCTTGCACACTTGAGGTATATAGTACGAAAAATTGAATCATTAACCTCTCACAAATTTAAGATAGACCCGTTTGAATATTATTTGCAGTAAAAGTGAGACTTTTGCTCTTGATTGTATATGATAAAGAGTGACTTAAGTCTCAAGATAATACAGCCCACGTAACACAATGAATATTCTGGTGAATACAATCTTGAAAAGTGAAACAAAGATCATAAAATCAAGAAAATTATTTACCGGAACTCATTTTTTTATGAACTGAATACCATTATTTTCCACACCGTTGGAAACAGCCTTCAATATAATTTACTGTCGTCGATTTCTGTTTTCAATACCTCGGACCTACAAGGTTGCTGCACATTATACTCCAAGAATAATCGATTTGGGGTTTAAAATTGATCTGAGGCTTCTACATATGAAAGCCTGAAATGTCGTCAGCGGTGGCATTTGTCGATGTCAGATACATATGCAAGCCCGAATCTCCCTTATGGGAGATTTTCTACAGTAAGACGGATCCACACGCGTGCCAAAATTTTGCCCTGAGGCACTAAAAAGTTTGTCAAGGATCCCGCAACCCATTTTCTGCCAGGAGGGCCCTCCCCCACCCATGTCAATTCCGTTCCTCAGTATGACGCCAAGGGCGAGAAAGCGCATTAGGCCCGCGTCAAAATGCACTCATTCTCACTCACAGTTATCCATTGCGCCGCACACCTTCACGTTACCTACACACTGACTTTTTTCCTTTCTGAAGCCTGCTTCACGTCATCCATGCACCCAGCTTCGGTTGTCCTTTGGGCCTACGACCACTCACCTCTGCTCTCATCACCCTTCTCATGGATCATCCATCCTCCTCCACTTCCTCACCATCCCTGTTCTAATTCTAACAGCGTCATTATTGATCATATCCCTCAGCGTCACCCCGGTCACACCTCTCGAACATTTCCTCTCGAAATTATGAAATTTTCGTATTTTTTGCTCCCGCCTCGTTCGTCCGAGCCCCGTAGAGCGCAGTTGTGACAATTAACTACCCCCAACACAATTTCCTACAGCTAATTACACTCTTCAGTTCATCCTTTATTAACTCTAATTTCAATTCAGTTTCCATTAGGCCAGTCTTCTCTACGCGAGAGCCCTGACACTTGTAACACAGTAACTCAATTTATTTTGACACCGATTCCGCTCACATCGTCGTTCCTCGAATAATTAATTACTTTACTTTCACCCATATTAACTCGCAGCTCCCTCCTCTCGCTGATTACCAACCTTCCGACAGTAGCCTATAAAACTCCGAATCTGCCACCAGTGCCTTTTCATCCGCAAACAACACCTTCATCCGCAAACAACACTCTTCATGTTTTCATTAACCAACTCTAAACCTCAACTCAATACACTAGCGTTCACCTCCCTGACCACATGCGTTATGGGTTATTTGACGCAACCTCGTCTCTCTCACTTTCACCGCCCTGACAACAATTATACGCTCACCCCGTATAAACGTAACACCCTAACGTCAACTCCCCAGACTTGATCATAGGCCTCTTCGAGATCCATGATGGGCCAGAACACGTCACAGGCTTGACTACATTGCAAGGATCTGATCTACACTCCTCACGCACCACTCCCAAAACCACAGTTTCGCGTCAATCGCACCACCCGACTTACTGTCTCAACTCCTCTTGACTGGCTCTCTCTCGTACAACTGACTCGCTACTCACAACAACTTATACTTCTCGAGTTGCTGCAACTATTTAGATTTCCTTTACTCTTTTACAGCAGAACAATGAAAGCACTTCGCCGTTCAATCGATACCACGACCGAATCAAAACACGACTTAGTAGCCCACCAGTAATTCGACTACCGTTTGTCCACCCATCATTAGCCTACTGTCCCAATGCCGTCCCATCGAAGGGCTTCCTCTGCGTTCATCACTTTCACCGTCTCCTGCAGTAATTTTTAGTAATCACCGTAACAATTCTTGCTTCCAAAACCGGCATCCGGGCCCCACC
This sequence comes from Gammarus roeselii, assembly GCA_016164225.1. Classification (NCBI taxonomy): domain Eukaryota; kingdom Metazoa; phylum Arthropoda; class Malacostraca; order Amphipoda; family Gammaridae; genus Gammarus; species Gammarus roeselii. The sequence goes on from SDVV010043420.1 coordinate 8,027, forward strand.
ATCTGTAGTTACAATTCTAGTCTATGTTATCCTCAATATTCTACAACTCATCAAATACTTATCCCAACTCCTCTATACATCACCACTAATATTCAACAAAAGCCGTTTACATCTTTCACCTCTTCCTCCTTCCTCACCTTCTCCACCTTTTTCCAGACAATCTTCTTGTTGTTCTCGCTGTAGTTGCCGTATGCCACCACCGACCTTGCCATCAACCTCTTAAAGCTGTAATCGTCTGCGCCATCGCTATCTTAACAACTTCATCTCTCTGTCACTTGCAACTGTTCCTCCTACACCCGCTCTCGCCGCGCACTCGTACCTGTAAACATTTCTCGCACATCCAACGCCGCTTCTGTGTCTGTATACAATCAATCGTATATTAGTTATTCTTTGAGCTTGTGACTGCATTATGGTATTAATTCAAAAAGTATGCAGATGAACGAACTGTTAACCTTTTCGAAATTTCCTAAATTGTTGTAAAGTATTTTTTCCTACACACTTTTCATAGTTCAACACGGGTTCGAAACCGTAATTATATTATTATTGTTATTATTAATAATATTATTATTATTATTATTAATATTGAATCATTTATTTCCATCGTCTAGCAATAGGTTTTTAATACTTAGGTATAATACGACAAACTTAGTTTTCAAATGCGCTATTTGAATTAGCGAAACGAGAGATAAAGTGAATTTGTGACAATCTCACCTGCTGTCGGCGGCCGGTTTGTAGCTACTTGATGTTTTAAACATAATTCACAATATACGTTGTTGAAAATCATATAAAAACACATGTGCATGGGATTGATAAATCCAAAATGAATACATCACAGCTCATCTCCAGTGTGCTGCTGGCTCGCCTCCATGGAACTGAAAGGGATTTCAGAATATACCATCATACATGTACACATACAAATACACATTCAAATGTGCACACACCTACCTACATATATGGATGACAAACAGTGTAATACACATTCATATGTGCACACACCTGCCTTCATATATGGATGACAAACAGTGTAATACACATTCAAATGTGCACACATCTGCCTACATATATGGATGACAATCAGTATGATACATATTCCTATGTGCTCATACCTATCTACATATATGAATGAACAATCAGTATAATACACATTCAGATGTGCACACACCTAACTACATGTGTGGATGACAATCAGTATAATTATTAAATTATTATTAAATCCCTTCTTTCAATCATCTGGCAATGAGTTTTCAATTTTTAAAATAGTACACATGAAACTTTATTGCCGTAAGCACTATTTGAATTAACATAAACGAAAATTTAAATTTAAATAGTATTTTTTCCTTTACAGTAGACTAGAAGATTTTGGACGCGGGAATTATCACAGCCGACTGATCACTAGACAAGGTACCATAAAATGTGTTGCACATTCAACGTTCAAGTTGTAGCTGTGCCGCATTTTCCTTTGCAATCCTGCGAATAGCTGCCTCCATTTGTGGCAATACTGCAGTCAAGTTGCATGGCTGTTTAGTGCAGCTGTGCGGCTCCCAGCGTCCGGTGTTGTCATTCGTCGCTCCTCTCTCTCTATCACGGACCCTGTAACAAGTCCCTCCATACCCACCGTCTCTTTGCCCCCTTGTATTGTATATCACTTGCTCCTGTTACAGTGGGTAATTTCCTGTAGATTCCTCCCCTTGGTGGTTGTGTGGTAGTGTTGTTCCCAGCAGTGCCGCGTCGAGTGCCTGTAGTAGTAGTGCCTTGCACCAACGATCGATACCGCGGCAGCACTGCCGAACTCGGTGTTTCGCCCAGCTCTCTGCTTGTTCTGACCGCGTCCTCGGCACTGGAATGTCGTTTGCCGTTGTTTGAGGTAATATTCCAAGTCTGCACAAGTGTTTAAATATCATTGTTAATATTATATGTGTTTCTCTTCTTATCTCGTGTCGCCTCGGTACCGGTATTTCTTAATCGAAGGTTCCATGCTTCATGTGGCCGCTGGTCACTGAATCAGCTGTTTGTAGTGCGGTTTTTCTTCTAAACGGCTTCATAATTGCTCGTGTTGTGTCATCTTTGAATTGGTGAGAGTACCTACGATTGTTATTGACGGGTGCGGCCTGTGTTTTGTTTCGCTCGGCATCAACTGACCGACGCGTTGTTTCGCTCAGCATTGAGTGACCGATGCGTTGTTTCGCTCAGCATTAAGTGACCGATGCGTTGTTTTGCTCAGCATT
>SDVV010043421.1:0-10251 GCA_016164225.1 Gammarus roeselii
TATTATACCATATATAAATATATATATATATATATATATATAGATATGTATAGATATGTATAGATATGTATAGATATGTATAGATATATAGATATATAGATATATAGATATATAGATATATAGATATATAGATATATAGATATATAGATATATAGATATATAGATATATAGATATATAGATAGATATATAGATAGATATATAGATATATAGATATATAGATATATAGATACATAGATACATAGATACATAGATACATAGATACATAGATACATAGATACATCGATACATCGATACATCGATACATAGATACATAGATGTATAGATGTATCGATGTATCAATGTATCGATGTATCGATGTATCGATGTATAGATATATATATATATATATATAAATATAATAAGGGACAAACACGCAACAGCTACTAGCTATATTGATGCAAACACTATGATATTGGAGGTGGTCACAATGACTATGCTTGATGTTTTTAAAGCATTTGATGTCGTATCCCATCCCATTCTGCTAGTGAAGTTGCAGGCTGTTAGAGTCTGAGGTTGTGTCAAGATGGATTGGTGCATTTCTCAAATCTTGGATTATGTGTGTTGGTATTGTTGGAGTGAACAGTAAGCCTAAGGATGTTCTGAGTGGGTTTCCTTAGAGCTCAGTCTCCTTTTGATAGATACCAATTTGTGACATCACAATTTAGTGTGAAAAGAAATGTTAACCCTGGCTGAACAAAGTAGTTATTATTTTTTTGCAGCATATTAGCAGCTAGCTGTAGCTACTTTCATTTAACACAGAAACTATAGAAATCCACTATTGCTAAAAAGCATAGCTAGCTGAATCAAATCTTCATGTTGATAGTTTGTTGTTTGTGAGGTATCTGCTTTTAAGTTGGTATCATCAATAGCATCATGGATGACCGACATATAGCAGAGCACTTTGTGGTTGCTGGATTACCACTGGAAAATCCAGAACCTTTGGAAGAGTTCAGCTGCGATGGAGCTGCGCTAAAAACTGATCATTCCCTACCTCCCATCACTGACATTGCTGTTGTCAACACATCCATGGGAGAGGAAGTTCCTGATGGTAAGTGAAATTTTGTTAGTGAAGCACAAACTATGAATTAGAAGACACTCACATTGGTTATGCTGGATATTAGGCTTGACAGGCCTTGAAATGACATCTATTCCTCAATTGCATAGCAATTGAGGAATAGATGCTATCATCCATAGATGCTATCATCCATCTTCATGCTGTCTTGGTGTATCAAGTTGTCTGCTATAGAAAGGAATGGCAAAAAATGACTGAAAAATCAATTGTAATATTGAACAATTATCTGGCTAGATAGACAGTTGATTTTCATTGGTATAGCTATAAAGTTGCACCTGTAACTTGTAATATAAATATATTATACCATGTATGAGGATGAATTATGCTAGTAATTAATCCATTGCTTTCTTTTATGTAGCTTCAACCATGAAAACTCTAAAATAATGGGTTTATTTTTAATCTCCTGTTCCTTCCAGGTTATACTATCATCAACCAAACTCCTTCAGGAGGCACTGCCAATCTCAACCTGGGAGTGTTTAGAGCACCTGAAATGTTTCTGTGCTACAGGAGAGGCACTCACCAGCTGCCTCTTGTGGATATTGGGTAAGAAGCTACTAAGTGCTTCAGTATATTGTTGAAGACTGGCAAGAGAATCATTATTAGGATGGAATTACTGATAGCTAGATGCACAGGACATCAATAAAAAATGCAATAATGGTTAGATACAGTAGCTACCCAGCATGATAAGTTAGATTCACAGTCCAGGTTTCTCAAGAATATTCAATTGCATCTTTTTTTCTATACAACATATTTACATAATTTTATTTGTACTATTATCTAACTATTGTGTTGAGACATAATTATTCCTGTTGAATCTTCCACTTGCAGTGTAGTAATGAACTCCCAGGTAGTTGCTAATTAGCTATAGTGAATTTTGTAGATTGATATATGATAGCTAGCTGCTTCAAAAAGAAGCACATATTTAGTTGTTAGTTTCAGGTGTGGTTGACAGTTGGGTTGAAATCATGAACAAACATGGCATGCCTGTTTGAAAGGTTGAGCAAGGTGGTGAAGTGTCTGGTGGCAGTGTCAAAAGATGTGTTCCAGTGTTGTCAAAGTAGGGTAGAGCAGTTCCTGTTTTTTTTATACTATGTACTTGTCTCATTCCGCTCCTAGTAGTTTATAAAAAGTATGAGGGGTTTGTTGTGGATTGGGATCAACGTTGATGAACGATGACTATTGGGAAGTGGTCAGAGGACATATCTTTGTGGACTGGCTATTGGCAGTTTAAAACAAGATTGGGTGAGCAGAATGAGGTGTTGTGAAGAGTAAGGTTTGTAGAGTGTTTTGGTTGGAAGGCTTGCTAGTGGGTGTGTCAGTATTATTTAATGTTCTTTGTTGGTCAATGATGTCGTTACCTCTCTGGTCAGTGTTCTGTGTGGCAAGTCAATAGTTATTATGTGCATTGAAATCACTCAGAGCAAACTTGTTTTTGGTGGTGTTGAGGTAGTATTAGTGAGGTGTGTACTGCAGTTGACACAAGCTGGATGGAGGGATGTATTCAATAGCTAAATAGATTGTACCTATTGTTTTGGGGGATTTGGATAAGTACCAATTGCATCTACTTGAGTGTGTGCTCCAGTGGAAGTTGTGCAAAGATGTGAGCACTTGGGTTGTGAAGTGTAAATTTGTCTATAGCTACAAGTTTAATGAGCATGCCGCTGCCCTTGTTGCTGCGGTGGTCTTGGTGGTGTTGTGTAATAAGGAAACTTTGGGGTCTTGGATTTTGTTCAAGTTTGATTTTATTTTACTAAGGCAATGTGGGGTTTGTTGGAAAAGTGTTTGAGTTCTTCTTGTTTCTGACCATGTGGTGTGTGTTTATTTGTAGTGTATAACTGTCCTGCCTTAATTTGGGAGTATTATGGTGGAGCAGAAAAAGGCGGTGGCTAGACGGGTGTAGAACGACGAATCTGGGTCGATGTGGGTTATACCGCATGCTGAGGGGCTGCAGCCGGAACAGGCAAGACCGCCGCACGCACATGAGAGGAGCCTCCCAGAGGATAAGGGGTGCCAGGTGTTGGTGCGAATGGGAAGGTGTCATTGTTAAAACTTGTATTTATCTTGTTTATTGGGTAGCAGTCGAGCCATTGCCACCATGTGGTAGCTATATTTGTATTGTTGTAGACACCAGAGCACTGTTTAGTGAAGTGTGTCCATGACCCACATCTGCACTGGATCGCGCCAATGCGGCGCATGCAGGTGCGACCGCAGGTGGGACGTGGGTAAGTGTTGAGGCCAGAATATAATTTCATGGCATCAGCTTGGGGATGTAACACAGGGGATTTGTTCACTTCTTCTTTGGTAAAAAAACAGTGATCATCTACTGCAGCTCTGGTGTCTCAGTGCGGCGCTGGTGCCTTGTTGTTGGTGGGCCAGAGGCCCTTGCATTGCATAGGCTGCATCCGCAACAATGCCATCAATGATGGCAAGAACAGGGGAGGTGACATCAGCTCCATTACCATTATTGGTGTAGCTACTGTGTATTATCATCAAGAGAGAAGTTTGATTATGGAGAATCTGATGGATCTTCCAATAAGTAGTTAGCTAGCAGACATTGGGTAGCAATGTGGATACATTCTCCACATTGCTGGTCCCTGTGTTTGCATTCGAGCTAAAACTGTGACATAAGATTGGTGTTTTGGAGTTATAATGGAAAGCCAAAATTTAGGACATCACCAGCTTTATGGCTGTTATACAATGAAGCACTCACCTCACACTACTGACATTTATCTTTGTTATGTGTTTTAAATTTACTATTTACTCCTCAGAGTCTACTACCCTGGGCGAGAGCGCGTTCTACCTGATTCACAAGTGGTTCAGTTCACTGTGTCAGGCAGCCACTCGGCTAATGTGAATCCATCAGGACATCCAACCTTCATGACTTACAGGTTAGTAATAGTCCCTGGTTATTGCTGCAGTTGACAACAGGCTTGGGCTGTTGTGTTGTGTGCAGTTGAGTCAGGTTAGTAATAGGCTCGGTTGTTGCTGCAGTTAGCAATAGGCTTGGGTTGTTGCAATGGTTGTGTGCAGTAGAATCAGGTTAGTAATGGGTTCTGGTAGTTGCAACAGTTGGCAATGGGCTATGGTTGTTGCATTGGCTGTCTGCAGTGGGATCAGGTTAGTAATACCCTCTAGTTGGCAATGGGCTATAGTTGTTGCTATGGTCATGAGAGTGGATCAAGGGGCGATGGTAACATCACAGAAAAAAAGCTGCAAAGGGAAATTCATTTGAATTTTTGACAATGAACCAAAAATCATGTTAATGTTTATGTAGGGATGGTGATGTTAGGTGGAGTAGGCAGTTTATCATTGTCGTTTCTCACCTTGGTGGCTTCACAACTGCTCAATTCACCAACATGGCCCAACTACCGAGTTGGACAGGAGGCACAAATGCCCCAGCGCACCATTATCGGCGAGAACTGCAAAATAAGGTTTCTTACTTAGATTTTATTATCTTTGTAGCCCCCAAGGGTACGGCATTCCCGATCCTTAGGTGCATAGAGTCAAAAGAGGTCAACACAGCCATGTGTGCCAGCACCCACAAGGACTCCAAAGAACAACAACCTGGAAGATGCTGGAAAGAATGTATACCGTTGACTTTCAGAAAATATATGCAAAGCCACTCGTACATGACTACGCAGAGCACAACTACAACACAAAAAAACAAAGAAAACAAATCAGAACAATCAAAAACAAGCAACTGGACACATCACACCACAAAACCGTCAACAAGACTGGAAACACAGCAAACCCCTAGTACTCAAACAACCTATCCTCCAACACTCAGCCAATCTCATCTTGAAGGCAGATATGGTGGATTATTCAACAACAAAAGCAGGTGTCTCATTCCATTTTCTAATGCACTGAAAACTAAAAAAAACTTCTTGCCACATCCACAGAGCAACGAGGCACCAAGAGCTTGTGCGTATGTTGCTGTGTCCTACCATTTGGCAACCTCTGGAACAGAATGGACAAATACTAACCCTCTGTATCAATCTCAACTCAGAATTCTACAATACTTAATGAGGTCACTTCTCAGCAGCCTGCCCCTGATTAAAAACAAATTCAGAGCTATCATCCTGTCATGGTAGAATACCTCAGACAGGCTATGCATCTATTTGGTTCACTTCCTCTGAACAGATTCAAGCGAATTCCCATCCTGAACATACCCAAGATTTCATACGCCAGAACAGTAGTCAAGAATGGGCAGAGTGACCTTAAAATCCGGCCCTCTGTTCACAGTCGACCTAAGCAAAGCACTACCAAGACCAGAAGCTCGTTTGTCAACTTCCCTTACATGGTCATGGAACTTGCGACCAACATCCACATGAACTCCCAATTCCTGCTGAACCTAGACAAACTCCAAATGAACCCTCCCCCCCTTCCCAGAGTCTATATAGATATGTAGTGGGATGCCCCACGTTCTCATGCTTTTTCCCTTGGAGAAAACTAATGTACACAAGATGATTGTGCACCCTCTGGGACACCTGAGCACCCCCTCCAGTTCCCCTTAATCATAGCAGATACCAGCTTACTCTTGGGGACTGTTCCTTCCTCTGCAATTGTCCAGTGGGTCAAAACCCAGCAGCTTGCTGTTGGGAGTGGCAACAGGAGATGGTCTTTACATGGAGTTCACCCTTGTGCTGAGTTGATTATTGTGAGTACACTCCTCCATTAGTCTGGTTATTTGTGAATTGCATTTACCAGTAGTATTTGATTACTTCCATATATCAAGGAGACTAGCATAGCTCCACGAGTACAGCCGGTGTGCGCTGAGGGATTATTGAACCCTTATATACTGAAGTAAACTTATCTGTGATAATGTTTCTGTGATCATCTTTTACATAAGAATACAGTAATACTTTTTATGCTATAATTGAGCAAGTAAAGTCTGTTGACTTTTGGTCCTAAAGATTTTCAATGGTGATTATTTTAATCAGAGTTGTTCCCATTGGAAAGTGTTTTTACTACAGAGCTTTTAGAGTTTCTCTTATCGTGATTGTTTCACTCCATGTTCTGCCAGTCGGGTCAGCTGTTGCTCCTGGCACAGTGGCATTCATGCTGGGCTTGCTGCTCTTGCCATTTTTATATCCCTTTGTAGGTGTGTATGTGTGTCTATATATATTGGGTTGCTCCTCGGGGGCTTCGGGTAGTAACCATTTAATTCCAGGAACCCCACATTAATATTGCTTTTCATTCTAACATTATTTACAGGTGCCCCGACCTTCTAACTGTCAGTCTTGAAGTGTATTACCATGTCCTGTTGTGAATAGTGGTGTAGAATGTGCTTACCAGCTTGCTGTAAATATTCTAATAAAGATTTAATAAAGTGGAATTGGTAAATATAATTCACCAGGTTGGCCGCGGGATCATGCAACATCCGTGACTAAGAGTTCCTAATAGGGAGAATAGGACAGCTATTAGGGGTGTGAGGAGGCTGTCTCAGCGGGTTGGTGAGCGCATCTGAACCTGGTGCTAAGGAATGACCCATACATACTTTCTCTGAAGAGCTCTTGTTGCTGTCCATCTACAGCATCTGCACCAAGACCAATCCACCCAGAAAAATGCCTTCTGAAACTGAGAACAACACACTTGCTAGGATTCAATGTCAAATTTCACGGAGATGCAGTCTGGAATACTCTGTCAAGATCCTCATGCAAAGCTGACACCAACAACTACATCATGATGTTCACAAGACATATACATTTTGAAATCATTGGCAAATGTGCTAAGATTAGACGCAAGGCTATCCTATCCTTCAAAAAGTTAAAATATCACAGAAAGAAGATTGGACCCAAGACTGAGCCCTGAGGAACCCCACTCAGAACATCTTTAGGCTCATAATTCACTATCAATATGCACACACATAATTTCATAGTAAAAAATACTTTCAATACATCTCAACACATCCTCAGAGACACCAAGAGCTCACAATTTCAGAAGCAGAATGGGATGGGATACTTCAGAACTCATCTTCTTACAATCAAAAGGTAGACTAGTTTGTATCAAAAGACCTGTTGTTGCCTTTTTACACATGTAAACACTTCTAAACTTCAAATGCTTTTGAAAAATTAAGCATAGCAAAATCCACAGCCGAGTCAGCATCAACAGACTAAACTACCTCCAAGTAAACCAGCAACATTTGATCACCTGTTCAGCTAGCCCTCTTAGGTCCAAACTACATGGTAGAAAGGAGCTGGTAGGACTCTAAATAGTCCACCAGCTCAGCAGCAACAATCTACTCCATTGACTTTCAACAAACAAAGGCAAGGCTAACTGGACGATAGTTGATGGGATCATATCAAAATTTTCTTTTAACAATGGAAATGACTGATGAACATTCCTAATGAACGGATAGCAATCCACTCGGCAACGAGCAGTTAAAGATTATAAAGAGAGGCTGTGTCAGCTGCGCAGCACACTCCACAGGCAATTTTCGGTGAAGTTCATTCACGCCCATTGCCGAATTCACATCAAGCCCAGCCAGAACGTCACAGACATCCCCAGACGCTAGGGAAACCTTGCCCATTTCACCATCAAAAAACTGGAAAGGAACAGGATTTGGAGATACATCCACTGCATAGACATTGGAGAGGACACACGACAGGTGCCTAGACATCTCAAGCGGATCATACACCAAGTGGCCCAACACCAAGACAACCCTCTTCTTGCTTCATGTGTAGCCAAGCATGAAACAGTCGAATACAAAAATTTGTGCTCCAGGCAACTTGATAAATAGCAATTAAGATAGTCACAACATTTCAGACATGGAAAAATGAAGTTGTAGTGGGGGTAAAACTAAAAATCTGTTCAACAGTATTAGGCTGGTTAAATTATAAATATTCGTCATACACCAGAGCAGCAAGGGCTTGCTTATAGTGAGTAATACATGTCAACTGCACTATCCCACCATTGAAGCCGTTTCACAATCCAACACATCTTGCACTAAAAGACCAACAAACATTAGAAGAGCAAGAATATAATATACTCTCAGAAACCAACCCTTGACAAGAGAATAGAGTGTATTTCAACAATTTTAATTAACCTTAGTTCTAAGTTAATATTATGTCTATATAATTAGTAATGGTTATCTTCAGAACTTCAGAAAGTATCTGGGCTGCCATGTGAAGATTACTGAACTAGTGGAAACTGAAGTGAAGACGCGAGTGGAGGAGGGGTGTTAAGTTTTCGGTGCAATGAAGAGTGTAATGAGCTGTAGGACGTTGGGGATGGAAGCAAAGAGAGGGCTGTATGAGGGTGTTGTTGTCCTAACTGTTCTCTACAAAGCTGAGACTTGGCGGGTGAGAACAGACGAGAGAAGAAGGTTGAATGTTTTCAAGATGAAATGTTTGAGGAGCATGGCTGGAGTAACGCTGAGAGACCGGATCACCAATGACGGGGTTCGAATCAGAACGGGGATGGCGAAGAAGTTGGAGGACAGAGTGGATTCACGTGTTCTGGGATGGTTCGGGCACATGGAAAGGATGGATGAAAGAAGATTGGTAAAAAGGGTTTTGATGGCGGAGGCGAGTGGTCGCAGGCCTAGAGGTAGACCGAATTTCGGATGGATGGATGGATGGTGTGAAGCAGGCCGTAGGAAGGAGAAACATGAATGTGAAAGTAGCAAGAGAGCGTGCAATGAACAGGCATGACGCTGCTCTAATGTGCTTTCCCGCCATTGGCCTAACCTTGTCGGGATGGTCGTGGGTGGACGAGGGCCGGCCTTCATGCCGCGGCGGGGGTAAAACAGTGAAAACTGTGGGGCCCTGCTGCTGACAACGGATCCTCGGACCGCTCTCTTGACCCAGAGTGTGTGTTTCGGGTTTACCGGCCGGACCCTTTAGCACAAAAGGACCAAGTTGTGCGAGTGTGAGCGTGTGGGGTGCGCCTTGCCGTCGGCAACCCCCCTTTCTGGGGGATGGGGCCTGGTGTCTGTATCTGTGTCTTCAGAACAGCTCATGCTGGCAAAGACTTGGTTCATATTATCTGGGTATTCTGATATTTCTGTAATTTGTGTGCTGGTAATCGAGCCAAAATATATTATAAATTATTAAGTCTTTAGAAAACAGATTTAGGCTCCTCAAACAAGTAACATAGTCCATACCAGAAAGTCAATCAATGCTTCTGGTCCATCTTCTCTGAATAGATTCAAGCAGTCTGCGGCAGTCTCCACATTATCCCGTGTTCCAAACGCCAGATGCGAAGCCTTTATTCACAAGATGCCTTGTGGTATTCTGGTGTTTTGCAAAGTGTTCTTTAAAAATATAATTCACATTAAAATCAGGATAACATTTTTATCAAGTTAGGTATTTGTTACACGTAAGGTTGGCTAGTTCTACAGAACAAATGTGGAAGTTCAAGCTCCTGCAATTGACAAGAACATTTTCGAGCTGATATTTCTGGATAGGTTTCGTCACTTTTTGCATAGGGTCTGGATGTATCTATCTGCATTCCGCTATCTTGAGAGACGTTTCACCTCATCAACACCAGGTCAAAAAAACTGCTTTCAAGTAACCAATACAAATGGAACTGTTACACAAGCATATTCAGCCATGAACAAGTATAACATTTGTGTTGCAAATTACAGCTGCAATGTGTGTTACAATTCTGACTCCGAGCAAAACACAGCACACTTTTGATAGACAAATACAGACAAGAAGCAAATTGGATACATGAACACCCAAATCTTTAGGGCAGTGGCAAGCTTCAATGCCTTACCTTGCAGGAAGAACTTCTTAAGTAGAAGCAGAGCATCAAAATCTATGCAACATAAAGAAATGCGCAACGCGACACTTATCTAGATTTGATCCAAAATTTTGGGACCTTGAAACTGAGTTAACCTAATGGCAGGCTTTGTTTCCTTCTGTGAATACCTTGTTTAATGCTTGTAGTCGCCTGCAAATGTGTTGACCTTCTTACCTTTGTCTCTTACCTTTTACCTTTGCAGCCCCCTCCACAAGGACCACAGCAAGTGGGGAGTAGCAGAGCCGGGGGAGGCCAGCACAGCCATGCGCGCCAGCATGCTATTGAGAACAGCAATGTTAACACAGGTATAGGAACTAGAATTAGTGCGCACTATTGGCTATCACATGAACCATCCGCATGAATGACAAAAAAAAAAAAATCTAGAACAGCACAC
>SDVV010043422.1:0-10251 GCA_016164225.1 Gammarus roeselii
TGAAGTTTCACTAAAGTGATAACTGTTAGGTTGGTACGCCTGTTTCGCTGAAATGACAGTGGCAGATATGACAGTGGCAGATTTTGAAGTGGTGGAAAATGCGTGTGGGCTGAATCATCGTTAGGTAGAAAGCACGTGGGATGAAAGATTTTTAGCGGTTATGACAGTGTGCGGCTATGACAGTGAGGTGAAGTGAAGTGGCGATAGTGCGCGTGTACGGGAATAATTTTAGCGCGAACGCTGGGCTCCCCACTTTTTTAATGTGGAATAGTTTCACGCGATATTGGGTTCAAAAATCTAGTCATCCTAACCAACTTAACCAATAATTAAATATTTTCATTCAAGATTGATGGTACTCAAGTAGCCAAGTTATCACTTCAATAGACCGACTTTGCTCTGTCATCCCTCGAAAATTTGAAATTTTATTGAAAGTTTGAAATTTATATTTTTGGTTTACAATTTTCACTCATGTTAGACGTATATACGCTTGAACATACACATTCACATACGCACACAGCCCTATACACATACATACATTTACAGTTGGTGACCTAGGCTAGCAATGTTAGGCCTAATGTTTTATCGAAAAACAACATGTAATCAACTTTTAATAGCTTGCTGCATACTGAGAATGGAGTCAATGTTACGTTGAGATCAAGCGGAGACACACGTTTCGTCATAGAATAAACAAAAATGAATATACATATCTCAAAATTTGTTTACAAGCGTTGGAAGAAGAAATCTCCGAAGATGATATGAGTCGGATCGAACAAATATTGACCAGTATTGAAAATATCAGTTATCTCAGAATGGGTAAGACAAGAATCAAAAGAGTGGGAGATATCATTCATATATGGGTGCAGGAAACAGGAAGTCGGCTTTGGGTAACTGAAGTCGACGCGTTACAGTCGTATGTAACAAAGATTAAAGGAACTAAGAAAGCAAATCTCGAAATTGATTTGATCCAAGTGGAACAATTATCATCATGACTGTAATAAAGCTGATGTAGTGGAAAGTCAATTATTCCTATGAACAAAAGAAAATCTGGATCGTATGCAAAATTTATCATTGATGAAGATCAGAAGGACTTTGAATTTGGAGAAGTTTTGTATAGGTAAGGTTCAAGAAGAAGAAGAAATACATTTGTGGACTCACGGGAATTGACCAGCCTTCGGTATTTGCATCAAAGCTATGATAGAGTATATGAAAGATTTTGAGAGAAAACTGAAATATAGTGATGATGGGTATGATTGGATTTACAAACCATGCTGTTTCAAATCAAAAAACGATGTAGATGTCATTGAGGATGCCTGTAAGGTCTGTAAAAAAAGGCCAATAAATACTAATAAAACTATGTAAATCCTCAATGCAATGATTATATCATCCTAAACTCAAAGGTTAAGCAAAGAATTGCAAACATCGTGTCAGTCGAAGGTAACATCGAATTGTCGAAATCAGTAGAAGAATATGTTTCAAGGCATGAAATGATGCCATAAATCTATATTGAGGTAAATGATTAGGATGTTTTACAGATTGGTAGGATATAAATCAAAGTCCGATCAGATCTTGAAACAAAGTCATCGTCAAGAATATGAAAATTATAGGAAATAAAAGGCAAATCAGAGATGCAAGTCATCTAAGGTTGTAGAGCCAAGTGGAGATATTGAAGTAAAATAAAAATACATAATGTGAGACCATGTGTCCATTTGTATGAAACTGCCCGCCGCCCGTCAGCTGACTCAACCGCCAAACCAGTTCCGGTCATACCGTCTGACTCCGGCCAATCCCTACCCCACCAAAAGTAACTCTATCAAGCCATATCTTATTCCTTCACTAATGGCCGTTTCGTCACTATACAATCTACTCTTGGTGTATAATAACATTTCGACGTTATACGGCTTTATCTTCCTATGAATCTGTGCTATTTCACTGCGAGTTGACAATGGCTCAAAGAGTGACGCCTTTTCTTGTTCGTCTTCTTTTGCCGCTTTCAAAGCTCTCGTTTTGAAATCTTTGATGGCTTCCAAAGAGGGGTGGAACATCCTCTGAGCTTGGTTCCAATCTTTCATCATATTTATTCACACGCTTCACTTGGGGAAAAAATCACGGGGAAAGATTTTAAAGCAGGAGGTGGTGGTAGATGAAAACTGACGCTTGTCGTTGGAATGAATATTGAGTTGATGAATATTGAGGATATCTGTGAGGCTAAAATTGTTGATCTGGCAATATTATTTCGTGACAAGATGTTTTGAATTTCTTCAGACGTAAATGAGTTACTATTGTCTGATTATATGGAGGAGGATAAGCCATTGCGAGAGAATGTCATGTCCAGCGCCTCAATTGTTGCTTCAGAACTTACCCTCTTCACTACCTCAGCCTCAATATAGCGGGTCAGTGCGGAAACTACTATCAGATTGATATAGTTTTGGAAAAGAAAACAATGATCTATGCGTAATCTCGACCATTTGTTTATCGGGTTAGGTCATTCGCTCTTTGAAGTCTGCTAAGGAACTCTGATATTCGTCACGCATTTGCTACATACTTTAATGAAGTTCTCAATATTTTCATCTATATTAGGATACCATACCAATGAACGAGCAATCCTTTCATCGCCGATATACCGGGATGATTAATATGTAGCAGTTCTAAGACATTGCGTCTGTAGCGTTGTGGAACTTGCACCCTGTTACCGTACCTAATGCAGTTATTTTGTAGTGACAGGTTATCCTCAACCTTTTAGAATGGTTTTATGACCTCCTCCACCGTTGTTGGAAACCCATGCATAATGTAATGCCTGACTTGAGATAGCTGTGGATCCTTTTGGATTTCCACGCTTGTGTCTTCCGCTGAGACATTGTATGCTTCCAAATCTCTCAACAACAATGCGGGCTCGTGCAGTAGGTTCCAGATCATCTTTTGACTGTGATAACGACAGCCGTAAAAGACAATCACTTATGCCATTTGATTCGCCAGGAAAATGCATGATTGTGATATGAAATGGACTCAGTCTCAAGTTCCATCTTTGCAGTCTTGAACTACAATTGACTGGCATAGCGCTTTCACGAACCAGGAGCTTTACTAATTGTGTATGGCCAGTCTGAATTTGAAATTTACCTCCCAGTACGAATTCACGGAATCTTTCAATTTCAAACATAACGGCTAATGCTTCTTTGTCTATTGTAGCGTAATTTTTTTGGGTACTGGTTAATGTCTTCAAAGGCAAACTGGACAGGCATGAAAGCCTCGTCGTGTTTTTGTAGTGAAACTGCAGCTATACCATAGTTGCTAGCGTCGGTCTCAATGGCTGTTTCGTGATATGGGTAAGACAATTTTAATATTTTAGTGCCTCTTCAGAGATTCTTAATGGTCTCAAACCGTGATTGATGACTTTTATCCCATACGGGCATAGCATTTTTCTTCAGCAGTGCGTACAATGGTGCGAATGCACTGCTGAAATTAGGTATGAATCTACTGTAATCGGTACACAATCCAACGAAACTTTGCACTTTTTTTTGTCATTTGATGGACAAAATTGCCTGAAATTTCAGAGGGCTAGATGGTAACTCCTCGTTAGATAACACATGACCCAGGTATTCTGCGCTATTTCTCAAATATATCGATTTGTCATTAATTTTTAAACCGGCACCTTGTAACACATTTAGATGTTCTTCCTGGGTTTAGTAAGCACTAATACAACATCCGTTAACCATATTGTAGTGGGTATGCTAGAAAAACTTGCGAAATGAAGCACTGGAATATTGCACTGGCTGAAGATATGCCAAATGATAAGTAATTATACTGGAAGAGTCCCTGCGACATATTAATGACTGTGTATTTCTTGGATTCCGCGTCAGCCGAAAGTTGTGAGATTGCGTTTGGCAAATCAATATGGAAAATAAATTAGCATCTCCAATGTTCCCTAGCACGTAGTCTAGAGTAGGCATTGGGTACGTTAGCGTTTTCGTGAATGTATTGATGGTTAAGGCGTTGTTGGCGCACAGTCGAATTTAACTAGTGGGCTTTAAAACTGCAACAACTGGACAAGCCCAATCAGAGTGATCCAGTTTTTCAATTTTTCCAGCGTTCTCCAAATTCGTTAGCTCTTCCTTAACAAGGCATTTGTATCTAAATGGTACGCTTTGTGGTGCATAGAATATGGGTTTACAGTCACTATCAACCTTTATGTTAACATTGTGTTTACGTTGCTCCTATAATTAGAAGACAAAAACTGACGGTATATTTATTGAATAGACTAAATCTGGTAACCATTTTAACAGACGATAGTTCTTCGGGCATATATAGAGACATTTCAAACTTCTCACTTATGTCACGACCGAATAATAAAGAAAAATGATCTTTTAAATCAAGAAAAGTATGCAGTTTGCCTGTACCTTTCACATTTACCGAAAACGTTTTTTGCCCAATGAAAGTTATGGCCCTGTTGCCGTAATCGATCGCTTTCTGGTACATTTCGCATACTTTAGCATTTTCAATGTCACGGATCTTATTTTCTGTGAAAATGCTTATCGATGATCCCGTATTTAGTTCTAATTTTGCTGTTTGACCATTCAATTACACTGTACATTGAAATGGGGATCGTCCTATTTTACACTTGGCATCCCGTGTGTAGGCACTCCCAAGAAAATATTTTGCCTACTGTTATTATTGTTGGCCTGCTCCATGGTTTCTCTGCCAGTGCTTACCGAAGGTTTCTTTTGACTGACATTGCTTACGCGTACTTAGCCATACTTTTTTGCTTGGCGGATCCACTTATGATCCTTGATCCGGGGCCACTCGTCCTCCGCTTCCCGTAGTTCGTTAAAGCGGCGCAAACCTCCGTCGCTTGTGGCTTCTTGTGAATCCTGGTTGAGGGTCCGTTCCTGATCTTCTTCACCGTGAAGTAATTCATAAAAAAATTCTCTTCAGGTGGCGTGCAATAGTCTACTTCGGCGATGTGATTTGCTTCATTCCGTGTGTTGGGGTAGAGTTTAGATTTGCATCCATTTGCCAGATGCCCAACCTTCTGACATATTACACTTCAATTTGAGTGTTAAACAATCTTTCGCCCAGTGCTTGCCGTTGACCGTACGTCTTATACGGACGTACTTCTTCAATTGTGTCACCGGTTTGTCGTTTCTGGAGGTTTTATTGAATCCTTTTGTGTGGTGGTCCAATATTGGTGAGTTTGTGTGGCGGTCCGATCATGGTGAGTTTGTGTGACGGTCCGATCTTAGTGAGTGTCAAGTTTTTTTCTCGAGCACTCTTTCCCCTGAACGTACCGGGACGATGTCTTCTACGTATACCGATATATGTTCGAGTGTCTTGGCTCATGTCACGGTGTCCTCAAAGCTCTTCTCGTCGCATTCCGGGGATGAATTGATCCGGAAGGAGTCTACTCATGCAGCGCTCCTTGTATTCGCACTTGCTCCACTACTCGTTGAGAGATCGAGCGCAACTCTCGATCATTTCGCGTTCCCGTTGTTTTCTCCTTACAAACTGTGCAGATGCGCCAATTGCAGGTTTCTGCGTTGAGTATATTGTTGTCACAGTTGTAATCAACTCGTCGTAAGTTGCCTTTTCTATACATCCTGTTTTTATTTTCTGCTGGATTTGCGTGATCACGCTTCTTGCTAAGCATGATCCAGCATTGCTGTTTTTTCTCGCTCGTCATCCGTTGTGGCTATCAGAGCTCGGTAGTTTCGTTTCAAACTTAAAGCAAGCCAAGAAATCCTCGATGACTTTTGAGGTCTGGTGGAACATCTTATGCGATTGTCCATCTTCAGCCACCATCAATGTTCATCTTTTGAATTCATGTTACACTAAATTTTTCTCCTCGTCGCCAGTGTTATTTCTTACAATATTTTAGACAGAGGGAAGCGAGTTCGTTCGTACAACCAGTCGAGGTCAAAGTCGGGCTTACACTGGCTGAACTTCTTGACCTCCTCCCTCCGCTCCTGAAACATCACATATCCACATGTGTATGTTCGCGATAATCACTCCCGTCAAGTGATACGGCCTAGTGTTATTTGAGCTTTTGTTGTCAGTCCCGGGTACCTTCTTTCATTAATGTTTTCGATTGAACAACAACCGTTTACTTAAGCTTAGGTTTGTTTGCTACTGGTAGGTTCTCCAGTTACAAATTACATTGTTGTATCATACTAACCGAGCGAAGTGATCTTCTTGTCTGCGCATGCCTAATCTAAGAAGAAATTGTTACAGGATGCGTTCAACGTACTAGGAGCCTCCTTCGTTACGCATGTAGACATTACATTAGTATTGGGATATGACACATTCCTAAGCTCCAGTATTAATTGCGCCCTGCTCCCACATACTTGCAGGCTAGTCTCTTAACTAGAGTTAACGAAACAATACGAGAAACTTCCTCAATAAATACTAACATTCCATTTCCAGATTTTTCATGGAAGCAAGCTACTCTCTTCTCCCAGTCAGTTCTGATGACTTGGACTTTCGCGAGGCGTAGGATATCGCCCTGCCCAGCTTCATCTCATCTCTGCACTCTGCCGGTTCCTTAGTTGAAGCCATTCTATCAAACGTTTACGTTTTGGGGCAGACTAACAAACTTCCGGAAGCAGTGCTGGCATGAAAGGCTGGGCATGGTGAGGAAGCAATCGCACCAGAGGGTGACTGTTGCGCTATCCAGAAGTCTTGGGACAGCGAAGGAGTTTGGGTAACCTTGGGCAGTCTGTTACTCGACGCACAAGATCATAGAGCTTAGGTTCGTTTCCTGGCTGCTTCTTGTCACGATAGCAGTTCTTGGCTAATAGTAAATCCTGCCGCCCCTCCTGGTATTTTATTGAACCCTGACCCGCTTTGAATTGATTTTGCTCTCAGAATAGTGCACCGATGTGTTATCCGCAGCTCTGCCGCTGCAATGTGCGTATGGATGAAATTGGCACTCACGCGCTCTTGTGTCTTTATAGCGGGGGCCGTCTTCTCAGACATTTGGATCTGAATGACATAATTGAACGAGCACTACATGAAGTTGGCCTTGGGACGATCCGTGAGCCCGGCATCGATCGAGGTGATGGTAAACGACCTGACGGCGTTACAGTCTTCCCATTCTCTAAAGGGAAAACCTTTGTT
The DNA here is from genome assembly GCA_016164225.1 of Gammarus roeselii. Taxonomy (NCBI): domain Eukaryota; kingdom Metazoa; phylum Arthropoda; class Malacostraca; order Amphipoda; family Gammaridae; genus Gammarus; species Gammarus roeselii. The sequence continues at coordinate 7,105 of SDVV010043422.1, forward strand.
GGGATTGCACCTGCGCAGACACCTCTGCGACGAGCCCCTGCCTGGCGCTTCTTCAGAAGCGACAGAGAACAAACAAAAAATTATTAATATTTTCGTTACCGCTACTTTATGAGCCCCTCGCTATTATAACGACCGCCGTTATCGGCAATTCCAGCAGCCTCCTGATCCACGATATCGGCCGACGGTTATCTGCTACCTCCGGGGACCCTTGCGAAACGTTCTTGCTATACCAAAAGCTCGGACTTGTGGTGCAACGTGGCATAGCTTTGAATGTACAATTAGCTTGTAAGACTATCAACTCTGGGAGTTATAGATCGGATTTTTATCGAGTTAGAGGGGGTAGGCTGTAACTCTAGCAGGGCTGGAGGCGGCAGTAGTATGTTGGATGGCACAACCTCTGGTGAGCGATATGACCAGGGGTCTCCCTATCTTTTGGGGGCCTTAAGAAATAAACGGTGGAGGCATCTACCCGGTACCTTCGGGCCCCATTAAAAAAAATTATACAATGTTGGCTCACGCGGATAGATGGCAGCAGGTCGTTCTAAACGGAGCCTCCTCCATATGTGGTATCGTAAGAAGCGGTGCGCCTGAAGGATCTATTGAAGGTACTGCCCTTTTCATAAGAATCATAAACGATTTCGATAAAAAGTCCTTACGAACATTAGCAAGTTTGCAGACAATATTGAGGTAGGAGGAAACGTGAAATCAGAGCTTGCGTGTCATCAGATTCAATTAGACTGGAATAAAATTGTTCATCAGTCATAAAAGTGGTAAATTAAATTGAACGTGGATAAATGTAAAGGTATACTTACAGGTCACCACAACCCCAAGCTCGAATATTTCTGTCTAGCCTGACACAGAGAGAGGGATCAGGTGCTATCACTATGAGCAACGATTTGGAAAGCACCAAGCAATGTAACGATACTTCCAAAGAAGGCAAATAAAGAACTAGGTATGATACCCCGTACTTCTCGTACAAGAGCAGATACAGTACTGTTATGTTGTACACTGCATCTCGAGTATTCAGTTCAATTCTGATCACTATTTTATAGACAAAAAGTGTATCAAATTTGAGAAGGTTCAGGGAAGCGCATGTAAACTTATGATTACGAAGAAGACAAAATAAATCTTACGAAGCAGACTTCGCGTACTCAACCTTTATTCGTTGGAAAAGCCTCGAGTAAGAGGCCACCTGATCGAAGTGTAGAAGATATTGAGGGTAAAGAAAACGTCATCCGAACGAGCCAAATTTACTATTGATACGAATGGAGTGACCAGGAATAATGGAGTGACCAGAAATAATGGAGTGACCAGGAATAATGGAGTGACCAGAAATAATGGAGTGACCAGGAATAATGGTCACGAAACCGTCGGCAAGTGTTTCACTCTCGACACAACGCTTATCTTCTTCAGGTATAGAGAGAGTTGTCGATCAATAAAACGAATGCTCAAGGAACTTGTAATCTGCGAAACAATCGAAACGTTCAAGTCACGAATATACAAAATGTTCCCAGAATCACCACTAGTTAGCTTCCGTGTATGGCACTCCCAGAAGCAGTGTCCGCATTAGTGCCAGCATATTTGTTGAAAAAGAGTGCCTGGCATTGACAACAACACAGTAAAAACAGTGCCCGGCATTGGTATACCTATACTCGCTGCTAAATGGTGTCCAGCGATGACACCGTTCACCATTCGTTTAACGAGGAATGCAGCTGGGACAATCTCCAGTCAACATGGTGGGTCGGGGGCGTTCTCTTAGTATGCTGATTTGAGTTGTTCTAAGTGTCCTCATTTAAAGCTTTTCCCGCTCCAACTTTTTCATTCCTTGATCATTAATAAAGAAACTACAGAGACATATGATGCTCTTTTTGACGTTCTACTGCAGAATTAACATCCCAATACTGTTGCAAAGTCACCTATCTTATGCCAAAAGGCCTGTTGTTGTCTTCTAACACTTGTAAACACTTGTTAATACTCAAATCTTGTTCCTTTTACCCCGCTCTGTATCCCTTCTCCATGAACTCACTCAACTCTTGTTCCCTTGGCCTCGCTCTGTATCCCTTCTCCATGAACCCCCTCAACTCTTGTCCCCTTGGCCTCGCTCTGTATCCCTTATCCATGAACTCACTCAACTCTTGTTCCCTTGGCCTCGCTCTGTATCCCTTATCCATGAACTCACTCAACTCTTGTCCCCTTGGCCTCGCTCTGTATCCCTTCTCCATGAACTCCCTCAACTCTTGTCCCCTTGGCCTCGCTCTGTATCCCTTATCCATGAATTCCCTCAACTCTTGTTCCCTTGGCCTCGCTCTGTATCCCTTATCCATGAACTCACTCAACTCTTGTTCCCTTGGCCTCGCTCTGTATCCCTTCTCCATGAACTCACTCAACTCTTGTTTCCTTACCCTCGCTCTGTATCCCTTCTCCATGGACTCACTCAACTCTTGTTCCCTTGGCCTCGCTCTGTATCCCTTCTCCATGAACTCCCTCAACTCTTGTCCCCTTGACCTCGCTCTGTATCACTTATCCATGAACTCACTCAACTCTTGTTCTCTTGGCCTCGCTCTGTGTCCCTTCTCCATGGACTCACTCAACTCTTGTTCCCTTGGCCTCGCTCTGTATCCCTTATCCAGAACTCACTCAACTCTTGTTCCCTTGGCCTCGCTCTGTATCCCTTCTCCATGAACTCCCTCAACTCTTGTTCCCTTGGCCTCGCTCTGTATCCCTTCTCCATGAACTCCCTCAACTCTTGTCCCCTTGGCCTCGCTCTGTATCCCTTATCCATGAACTCACTCAACTCTTGTTCCCTTGGCCTCGCTCTGTATCCCTTATCCATGAACTCCCTCAACTCTTGTTCCCTTGGCCTCGCTCTGTATCCCTTCTCCATGAACTCCCTCAACTCTTGTTCCCTTGGCCTCGCTCTGTATCCCTTCTCCATGAACTCCCTCAACTCTTGTTCCCTTGGCCTCGCTCTGTATCCCTTCTCCATGAACTCCCTCAACTCTTGTTCCCTTGGCCTCGCTCTGTATCCCTTCTCCATGAACTCCCTCAACTCTTGTTCCCTTGGCCTCGCTCTGTATCCCTTCTCCATGAACTCCCTCAACTCTTGTTCCCTTGGCCTCGCTCTGTATCCCTTCTCCATGAACTCCC
>SDVV010043423.1:0-10251 GCA_016164225.1 Gammarus roeselii
ATGCTACTTCAAACATAATGAATCGTTAATTCGCGTACAGAGGGAGTTTACAAGATTATTTTATCAACAAAGCCCATCCAGACATTGCATTATTGCAATGGTTTCAAAATTTAGAGAAACAGGATCAACAACTGACAGAACACGCATCGGAGGACCGAGGTCGATAAGAAATGAAACCACAATTCAGCGTGTTGCTGCAAGTGTAACAGAAGATAACCAAACTTCAACCCGGAAACGTGCCACGCAGTTGGGGCTCTCAAGAAGTTCATTGCAACGTATCTTAAAAAAGATCTGAAAATGTTTCCGGGTTGAAGTTTGGTTGAGGAGAACAAAAATATGTTCTGGAAAGAGGGTGAGAAAGGGAGTTACCGGAAAGGAGGAGGCGGTGAAAGATGTAAAAGGCCAGTTGTTCACGGAAAGTGATGGTGTACGGAAAAGGTGGGCCGAGTATTTTGATGAATTGTTGAATGTCGAGGATGATAGATAGGCGGACATTTTTGCTGTAGGTTGTGGTGCGCGAATGATGGTTTTTGAAGAGAAACGTGTTGCGGCCAATACTAGGGAAGAGTTGTAAGATGTCGTGGAGGTGATGAAAGCAGGGAAAGCCACTGGTTTGGATGGCATTGCTACTGAATGCCTGAAAAGGGTGGAATGATGATTGTCGAATGGTTGGTGAGGCTACTGAACATTTGTTTTTTGGCGTGCGTGGTGCCGATTGAGTGGCGCAGTGCCTGCATTGTTCCGCTGTATAAGGGCAAAGGAGATCAAAATGAATGCTGCAACTCAAGAGGTATCAGTTTGTTATGTGAGGATTTTTGCAGTGAGACAGGTCTGTGAGAAGTACCTTGCAAAGAGAAAGGATGTGTTCTGGGACTTCATGGATCTGGAGAAGGCATACGACAGGATTGACAGAAAGCGCTATGGAGGGTGTTGCGTTTGTATGGAGTGGGCGAAAATCTGTTGAAAGCGGTTCAGAGTTTCTATGTTGGCAGCCGAGCATGTGTCAGAGTGGGAAGCGAGGTGAGTGATTGGTTCACAGTGAAAGTGGGCCTGAGACAAGGTTGCGTGATGTCTCCCTTTCTGTTCATTCTCTATATGGACGGAGTGGTCAGAGAGGTGAACGCGAGTGTGCTGTTTCGTGACTTGGAGCTGATGGAAGCGAACGGGCGGAGTTGGCAGTTGAGCCAGTCGCTGTTTTGCGGACGATACGGCGCTGGTGGCGGATTCAGAGGAGAAGCTATGTAGGGTAATGTTTGAATTTGGTAGAGTGTGTGAGAGGAGGAAGATTCGAGTGAACGTGGATAAAAGTAACGCAATGAGATGCTCGAGGACTGTCGATGCGAGCAGAATTAGTGTCCTCCTAAATGGAGAGTTGTTGGAAGAAGTTCAGTGTTTTAAGTATTTGGGCTTCCATTTGGAGAAGACCGAACTAGTGGAAACTGAGGTGAAGTCGCGAGTGAAGGAGGGGTGTAAAGTGTTGGGTGCACTAAAGAGTGTAATGAGCTGAGGACGTTGGGGATGGAAGCAAAGAGAGGGCTGTATTAGGTTGTCGTTGTCCCAACTGTGCTCTACGGAGCTGAGCCTTGGGGGGTGAGAGCAGAGGAGAGAAGAAGGTTGAATGTTTGCGAGATGAAGTGTTTGAGGAGCATGGCTGGAGGGTCGCTGAGAGACAGGTTCACTAACGACGTGGTCCGCATCAGAACGAGGATGGTGAAGAAGTTAGAGGACAGAGTTGATTCGAGTGTTCTGAGATGGTTCGGGCACATTGTGAGGATGGATGAAGGGAGATTGGTGGAAAGGCTGCTGAAGGCAGAGGCGAGTGGACGTAGGCCTAGAGGGAGACCTAAATTTGGGTGGATGGATGGTGTAAACAGGCGTTAGGAAGGAGAGACGTGAGTGTTGAGGTAGCAAGCGAGTGTGCACTGAATAAGCGTGAGGGGAGAAGGATTATGAACGGATGAGTTTGACGCTGCCCTGATGTGCTTTCCCGAACCAGATATATCGTTGAGAGACGAGATGGTCGTGGGCGGGGGAGTGGGGGCCCGGTCATCATGACGTGGCAGGAGTAAACTAGTCCCACTGTCGGGCCCTGCTGACGACACTGACCTCGAACCGCACTCGTGACCCGGAGGGTGTGTTGCGGGGCTTCCCGGCCGGATCCTTTTGCGCAAAAGGGCGAAGGTGTGTGAGTGGGAGTGAATGAGAGAGTGTGAGTTGTGCCATACCGTCGGTCATCCCCCTTCCTGGGAGATCTCGGCCTAGTGTCTGTATCTGTCTCTGGGTTATAATAATTATCGAAATATCATTATTATTATTACTGCTTTTTTCAATATTAAATTTTTTTTTATTAATATTCCTATTATTGTTATTACGATTTCACTATAATTTTATTGAAATTTAGTTTAACTGACGTCTTGGAGTAACTGAAATGTGAGAATTACAGTCCGTAGACTGGTCTCAGTATTATTTATTAAGGTGCATATAATTTGCCACGATCGTGTAATCCTCAACATCTCTTCAAATACCCCACACTTCCCGTAATGGCAAGGGATTTAAATGTAATACGTTCAATTCATAGGAAAATGCAGACCAGCCATGCCAGTAAGGGCTTATAATCCCTTCAGTAGCACTGTAGAGCAATAACAGTAATTGCCCTCTGTTGTGCTTATTGTTGCGCATCTTGCAACATTTGCAGACGCTGCAGTAGCAGTGTTTCTGAAATGAACTCAGATCTAGGTGCTTATTCTTGTTGATCAAGTAAGTGCACATAAAAACAATTAATTGCAGTATTTATTGAGATGTTAGAAGTCTTTGATGATGAAATCCTTCCCATTGAATACAATAATGTTGATTTTACTTAACTTCTTTGAGTACGCATTACCATTGATAGTGATGCAATACATCTATAGGAGATCTGAGATATTCTTTATCAAGCAATAGATTGATTCAGATCGGTATTGTGTGAAATATGATGAGCATGGCTCAAGTATTCTATGATAATGTGAATTTCCAGTTTATGTGTAAATATCTAGTTACTTATGTAAATGAATGAAACATAGTGAGGCAGTGAAACAATGAAAATGATTGAGAATGACTGATATTATGATTGAGATGATTGATATGATAATTGAGATGATTGTGAATGATTGATTGATATGAGGATTGAGAATTATTCATACATGCTTTTAATAACACCTCGTGACGCTGAAAAACTTTAGATGTTACGAACAAAAACTCATCTGTCCAATTGCTCTCAAACTCTAACGGCATCGCCATGTTGCACTAGTCTACATAAATTTATTGAAAATTTGGCATACATGACATCGGTCCTCCGTGAATTCTAACTATTATGTAAGCATTTTCACTACGATCGCATGCTCTTCCCAATGCTGGCCAAGACAGTAACTAGATAATTGTGTCCATGACTCTGTCTGGTTTCTACGGGGAGGCTTGGGACAAACTATCCTGAAAATGTAACCAGAAGCTGTATGTTGGCCAACACCTGCCGTACCTGGCCAAGCGGGGGTGGTTAATTGCGCAAAAAAAAAACATATGAAAAAATTGAACCAATTTGATATAATATAGAATGTATTTTACCCAATAATCAGTACACAAGAATATTTTCCAAATATTAGTAGCAGGCGGATTAATAACTTACGAGTTATCGTGACCCGTCGATTAGTATGACAGCAATTAGTTGACGTCAATTAGTATGACAGCAATTAGTTGACTTGAGTTAGTAAGACAACAACTAGTGTGAACAATGTTGCAAGTCTATTGTGTTGTTTGAAACGCTTAGTCACTGGTTAGTAGTTATTTGTCCCTTCAAGATCAATATGTGTTCTGCTACGACAAAACATTTGACATCATGTCAAAAACAGCTGTTGTTCCTCAAGGATCAGTCTTGGGTCCGTTATTTTAAATTGTTTTTTATACATGATAAACAGAACAATTTGGGAAGAAAAAATGTTCCATAAGCCGTGCATTACGTTTTCAATGCTCAGTCTAACAGTTCAACCAAGCTGCTGTTGTTCTTCTTGATTTTTTTATAACAAATTTTCAACGTGGTAGCAGGTAGCAAAAAAATAGTTCATGGAAGTAAACTTTAATTGATTCTTGTTACTCCTCGATATCACTCCCGACTGCCAAGTGTTTTGTTCAACTGCAATGCATTGGAATTGCTGTCGTCTCGTATCAAGCTTCTTATCTTGATTATAGACGATGAGCTGAACTGTGGCCTTCACATTGAGTAGGTCTGTTAGATTTAGAGTGTGATAGTGATTCCATGTCAACCTATCTTACCGCCGATGAGTGTGATAGTGATTCCGTGTCAACCTATCTTACCGCCGATGAGTGTGATAGTGATTCCGCGTCAACCTATCTTACCGCCGATGAGTGTGATAGTGATTCCGTGTTAACTTATCTTACCGTTGATGAGTGTGATAATGATTCCGTGTCAACCTATCACACACGCCGATGAGTGTGATATTGATTACGAGTCAACCTATCCTACCGCCGATGAGTGTGATAGTGATTCCGTGTCAACCCATCTTACCGCTGATGAGTGTGATAGTGATTCCGTGTCAACTCATCTTACCGACGATGAGTGTGATAATGATCCGGTGTCAACCTATTTTACGCCGATGAGTGTGATAGTGATTCCGTGTTAACCTATCTCACCGCCGAAGAGTGTGATAGTGATTCCGTGTCAACCTATCTTACTGCCGATGAGTGTTATAGTGATTCCGTGTCAACCTATCTTACCGCCGATGAGTGTGATAGTGATTCCGTGTCAACCCATCCTACCGCCGATGAGTGTGATAGTGATTCCGTGTCAACCTATCTGAACGCCGATGAGTGTGATAGTGATTCCGTGTCAACCTATCTTACCGCCGATGAGTGTGATAGTGATTCCGTGTCAACCCATCCTACCGCCGATGAGTGTGATAGTGATTCCGTGTCAACCCATCCTACCGCCGATGAGTGTGATAGTGATTCCGTGTCAACCTATCTGACCGCCGATGAGTGTGATAGTGATTCCGTGTCAACCTATCTTACTGCCGATGAGTGTGATAGTGATTCCGTGTCAACCTATCTTACCGCCGATGAGTGTGATAGTGATTCCGTGTCAACCCATCCCACCGGAGATGAGTGTGATAGTGATTCCGTGTCAACCTATCTGACCGCCGATGAGTGTGATAGTGATTCCGTGTTAACTTATCTTACCGTTGATGAGTGTGATAGTGATTCCGTGTCAACCAATCACACACGCCGATGAGTGTGGTATTGATTACGAGTCAACCTATCCTACCGCCGATGAGTGTGATAGTGATTCCGTGTCAACCCATCTTACCGCTGATGAGTGTGATAGTGATTCCGTGTCAACTCATCTTACCGACGCTGAGTGTGATAGTGATTCCGTGTCAACCCATCTTACCGCTGATGAGTGTGATAGTGATTCCGTGTCAACCTATCTTACCGCCGATGAGTGTGATAGGGATTCCGTGTCAACCCATCTTACCGCTGATGAGTGTGATAGTGATTCCGTGTCAACCCATCTTACCGCTGATGAGTGTGATAGTGATTCCGTGTCAATCTATCTTATCGCCGATGAGTGTGATAGTGATTCCGTGTCAACCCATCCTACCGCCGATGAGTGTAATAGTGATTCTGTGTCAACCTATCCTACCACCGACGCAGTGTTATCATTCTATTCCAAGCTATCATCATCTGGGAGGAGGTACCGACAGATGACTTTATCCTGTTGGAGACTCTCCCAATGAAGGTCTTCGGGAAATTCTTCGGAAGAATTTAACGAAAGTTATATATCTCTTACATGGACTATTGATATGTACAAAAAAATCTATTGTGCAGTTTGAGGATGCCAACAATTTTTTCTTCGTTTAGTTTTTCCTTTCCATTTTATATAGTCGTTATCAGTTTTTTTTTCCAAGTTCTCTGAGACGTTCGTTCCTATAAGATATATATTTCGAGAAAATTCTGAACGAATTTACTTATGTGAGTTAATGTTGAAAGGAATTTAATCGATTTCTAAGGTATTTCATTACAAAATTCCGTTCCTGCTTTCAAATATAAATTCGAGAAGTTTATTTTGACGGGTTATAAATATTTGTCGTAGTTCTTGGTTTATTCTGGTATTGATGTCTGAACAATAATTCTTGGATGATCCCCCCCTTTGTTTTCGAATTTTATTTGCCCAAAAGTTTTTGTCAAACTTGTTACAAATACGAAATGCGTGCATTAAATCTAATCCTGACATACTCTGTGATATATAAAAACTGTACTATTATTGGAACATAAAATATTACGAAATTATATAAAAAACTTTAGTGGCGCGACAATCAGGCAGAAACCACGTTGCTGCTCATCAAATAATACTGCACTAAAAAGAAGATGAATAGTTTCTTGTCCAAAAACTAGTTGCACACGAATTGGTTACCTACCAATTAGTTGCACACCAATTAGTTACCTACCAATTAGTAGCTAACTCATTAGTTACCTACCAATTAGTTGCACACCAAATAGTGACCTACTAATTAGTTGCAAACTCATTAGTTACCTACCTATTAGTTGCTAACCAATTAGTTACCTACCAAGTAGTTGCTAACCAATTAGTTATTCCGCAATTAATTTATTTCCTGTCGTAGTAGCACAACAATTAATTGGCCGCCAATTAGTAACGTAGACCATAGGACGCGTGCTAATGAACCAAACAACAATAATGAAGCAAACAATTATAGCAATAAGCGCTACCTCCTCGCTGCACGGCCCCGGACGGGTCGACCAGCATGAGACGTAGCAGGTCGCCTTACATGAATTTGATATATTTATTTATTATTTATTCTGAAATGTTTTTTATTGCTTGTTCTGAGAGCCGCTAGGTAGAGTTGGACCAGATATTCCGATACTGCATTGCGTTATTAGAGTGTGCCCTGCTCTGGCAACAGCGCATGCTGCACCCTGCTCTGTCAACAGCGATGTTGTACCCTGCTCTGGCAACAGCGCATGTTGCACCCTGCTCTGGCAACAGCGCATGTTGCACCCTGCTCTGGCAACAGCGCATGCTGCACCCTGCTCTGGCAACAGCGCATGCTGCACCCTGCTCTGGCAACAGCGCATGTTGCACCCTGCTCTGTCAACAGCGCATGTTGCACCCTGCTCTGGCAACAGCGCATGCTGCACCCTGCTCTGGCAACAGCGCATGTTGCACCCTGCTCTGTCAACATCGCATGTTGCACTCTGCTCTGTAACAGCGCATGTTGCACCCTGCTCTGGCAACAGCGCCATGTTGCACCATGCTCTGGCAACAGCCTCATGGTGCACCCTACTCTGGCAACAGCGCCATGTTGCACCCTGCTCTGGCAACAACGCATGTTGCACCCAGCTCTGTCAACAGCACAGGTTGCACCCTGTTCTGGCAACAGCGCATGCTGCACCCTGCTCGGTCTACAGCGGTTGTTGAGCCCTACTTTGTCAACAGCCTGCTCTGGCCCAGCGTATGTTGCACTCTGCTCTGGCACAGCGTATTTTGCATCCTGCTCTGGCACAGCATATGGTGTACACTGATCAGGCCACATATTTTGCACCGTGCTCTGGCAACAGCGCATGTTGCACTGTGCCCTTTCAACAGCTCATGTTGCACCCTGCTCTGTCAACAGCGCATGTTGCACCCTGCTCTGTCAACAGCGCATGTTGCACCCTGCTCTGTCAACAGCGCATGTTGCACCCTGCTCTGTCAACAGCGCATGTTGCACCCTGCTCTGTCAACAGCGCATGTTGCACCCTACTCTGGCAAGGCGTATGTTGCACTCTGCTCTGGCACAGCGTATTTTCTCCCTTGCTCTGGCACAGCGTATGTTTTTTCGTCGATCCAACTACCAAGAACCGTACAAAAACGAGGGCATAAATTCAATTACATGGACAGTAAGCGATGACAGAAGTCACGTGGCTAGTGTAACGGAAAGGTAGTCTTTGTCGTACTAAACCGTATGGAGATTGCGTTTACCACGTGAGAATTCCCCAGTATTTTATCGATTGTACATTTCAAATGTTTCCTGTGGATGAGAGGGATTAGTTCAATTCGGCGATGTAACAATATTTTGGGTTCACTTTATTCAATTTCCAATCACAGCTTGTGAGTGCTTATACTATTCCAATCACAGCTTGTGAGTGCTTATACTATTCCAATCACAGCTTGTGAGTGCTTATGTTATTACAATCACACCTTGCGAGTGCCTATGCTATTCCAATCACACCTTGTGAGTGCTTATACTATTCCAATCACAGCTTGTGAGTGCTTACGTTATTACAATCACACCTTGCAAGTGCTTATGCTATTACAATCACACCTTGCGAGTGCTTATGCTATTACAATCACACCTTGCGAATGCTTATGCTATTACAATCACACCTTGCGAGTATCTAAAACTTTAAAGTCGTTTTGAGTTACGATTTTAAATTTCTCGGCAATAAAATCGAAACTCACCAATTCGCCTCGAAGAGCACACATTTTCGAATATTTCAGCATCGCCAAAAAACACGTATAACATCCGAAACATTGCGTGGCATTCAAACATACCCTATCATTTTCTTATAAACTAGCTTTCAAACATATTTTTTTAGAATTTTACACTGACTACCCCTTGAGCCTTGTCACCGCGTTTTCTATCAATCAATCACCTATTTTATTTTCTAACGCCGTTTATTTCTACTAACAATCGAACACCGTCAGCCCTTGACACCACAGCGGCTGCCATCCAGGATATGTTATTTTCTAATGTTATTATTTCATCTAACAGATAAGCGCGTCTCTTCACTCCACCAGCATTGATTAGCACTTAGCCGTCATCCTTCTATTCTAACGCAGATATCCTTCTATTCTAACGCCAACATCCTTATATTCTAACGCAAACATCCTTCTATTCTAACACCAACATCCTTCTATTCTAACACCAACATCCTTCTAATCTAACGCAAACATCCTTCTATTCTAACGCCAACATCCTTCTATTCTAACACCAACATCCTTCTATTCTAACACCAACATCCTCCTATTCTAACGCAAACATCCTTCTATTCTAACGCAAACATCCTTCTATTATAACACCAACATCCTTCGATTCTAACACCAACATCCTTCCATTCTAACGCCTCTGTTTTTTCTCCTATTTGAACAGGGTTAATATTTTGCTACAGAAGACATATTGTATTCCAACGCTTTTATTTCTTTACCATTTCCCACGCTCTTATTTCATGTACAATTTCCAACGCTCTTATTTCTTGTACCATTTCCAACGCCCTTATTTCTTGTACCATTTTCAACGCACTTATTTCTTTGCTATTTCCCACGCGCTTATTTCATGTACCATTTCCAACGCTCTTACTTCTTTCACAATTTCCAACGCTCTTAATTTTTGTACCATTTTCAACGCACCTTATTCTTTACCATTTCGCAAGCTCTTATTTCCTGCACAATTTCTAGTGCTCTTACTTCTTTTACCATTTCCAACACTCTTATTTCTTGTACTCTTTCCAACGCTTTTATTTCGTTGCCATTTCTCACGCTCTTATATCATGTACTATTTCCAACGCTCTTATTTCTTGTACCATTTAAACACCCGTGGTTTTCCCCATCGCAATCTCTGCTGTTCAGGCCCCATTATTTTCTATCGCCTCGATTCCTCTTAACATTTAAATACCCTTCAGCTCACCACCCCCTCCTCTAACATTCAAACCCCATTCTTTGTTGGCATTCAAACAACAATAATCCTCCCGTCACATTTATACCCTTCGAACCGTTTATTATTTTCTAACGTCTTCCAATTCTTCCACTATTGGAAATCTTGATCTTTGCCACCACCTTCACTACCAATCCAGGCAAATCTTATCAAACCTTTTACAATCTTCGAAAATTGAATATCATTGATCCTTGCCACCATGTTTACTACCACCATGTTCACTACCACCTTATAATATTCATTAACGATCTCGATAGCAATGTACTCTCAAACATTAGCAAGTTTGCAGACGATACTAAGATCGGAGGAAAAGTGCAAACGGAACTAGAGTGTCAACAGATCCAACTAGACTTGAACAAAATTGTTGATTGGTCAGAAAAGTGGCAAATGAAATTTAATGTCGACAAATGCAAAGTTATGCACATAGGTCTTCATAACCCCAAATACGAATATTCAATGTCTGGAAAAAAACTCATTCCCGTCACCGAAGAGA
>SDVV010043424.1:0-10251 GCA_016164225.1 Gammarus roeselii
GTGATTTTTATGTAGACGCCACATGACGAGTGCATGAACAAAGAGAGTCGTACACTGTACGACTCTCTTTGTCCGTTCTCCTCCTCACACGCAATTCTGACGAGGTGTAGAGGTTTGGCCTACATATCCCCGTCCTCCCTCCCCAATCTCACCACACTTCCCCCCTCCCCAATCTCGACACACATCCGCTCTACTTCTCTCCTCGACTCCGACGCGAGAAGCTCCCAGCTCAGTACTTGTATTATAACTTGGATCAAGATGTGACGGATCTTCCTGGGCCCAGCACCATTGACCGCGTCAAGAGGATGATGTAGACGCACCATTGACCGGGTCAAGAGGATGATGTAGACACACCATTGACCGGGTCAATAGGATGATGTAGACGCACCATTGATCGGGTCAAGAGGCTGATGTAGACGCACCATTGACCGGGTCACGAGGATGATGTAGACGCATCATTGACCGGGTAAAGGGGTTGATGTAGACGCATCATTGTCCGGGTCAAGAGGCTGATGTAGACGCAACATTGACCGGGTCAAGAGGCTGACGTAGACGCACCATCGACCGGGTCATGAGGCTGATGTAGACGCACCATTGACCGATAAAAGAGGCGGATGTAGACACACCATTGACCGGGTCAAGAGGCTGACGTAGACGCACCATCGACCGGGTCATGAGGCTGATGTAGACGCACCATTGACCGATAAAAGAGGCGGATGTAGACACACCATTGACCGGGTCAAGAGGCTGATGTTACAAGGTTTCAGAGCTGCGTTTATGACTCAGAACGACTTCAAGCGAGTCATCACTTAGTTATCTTTGGAAAGAATTCCTCCACTGATCGTCCGTTGCAGTACAATAATTTGCACGCTGTTATGAGCTGTTCTACGTGAATATTGTTCTTTACAGAGCTCGTTTTGTTTCTCTCATGACTAGACAGCTAATTCTACACCTCATCCAGAATGAACCTCACAGTGTACCCTCAGTAGTATCCGGTCCCTGTGAGTTGTGTCTCCAAACGAGTCAGGTACACAGCGGCAGTTGGTGGAGGCGGTGAAATTAAACACCAACATATGAATGGGAATGATTTACCCAATCCGCCACATCGCACTAAAAACCCGGCTCCAGGGCCATATATATCCCTCTAAGTCGTTAGCCGGGAGAGATACAGGCCTTGAGAGAGACGTATGGTGGCCCACTTCAGTGGGAGAAACTTGGGAAAAGCGTCTGCAGAGTTCGTTCTCCTCAAGAGCGTTATGTATGATAAATCAAATAGAGTAATGATCAGTATTTAGTTACCTTGTGCTGGAGAGTGTAAAGGGCAATAGCTTTAGTCGAATTTTAAACATTCTATCTAATTCGAGTGTTCGGGCAAAATTGGATTTCCGGGGTTTCCATTCCGTATCAACACATTTATCACATTTATATCACTTCTCAATACCGTATAGTGAATAAGAGCATTCAATTTAGGCTAACCTTCGTGGAATATTTCCATGATTACAAAGGCGTCGCCGATTACAAAGTACAGCAGATCTGTACTATAATTCACTAAAACAAAATCCTCTCGTAGTTTCTTCTGAAACAGCTTAGTCCACGATTATTTGGATGAACAATATGTTGCAGTACAACATTTTTACTCACGGTACCTTGAGTTTTTCCAACGGCATCAGATTGACTATCATAAAGTGATTCGGTCTGATCAAATTTTTCTGTCCTCCAACCTTCAGTGAAAAAGAAATCGAGGCTAAAAATTAGCCTCTTTTCGCTTTCGGGCCCAAAATTTTTTTGTGGAAAAAGCTTTCAGTGGAAGCAAAACCAGTCCTATCATATTCGTGGATAACATTTTCTAGCGTAAGTGTTTTCCGTACGGAAAACTCGAGCGTTAAGACCGGTCTTAACGCTCGAGTTTTTAGCGCTGAATTTTTCAGAAGAAAATACTATCTCTAACATTTACTGTTAAAAATGCAACAATTACATTGAGCAAAGAAATTGCACGAATGTCGTTCTAGTGACCGCAATTCATTGTCAGTGTTTCATGTGATCATTTAACATTTTATGAAGATTTACGTTCTGAAGTGTCGGTAACCTGCCACTGACTGACGGAAAGGAGGGAGGCAATGAGCCGACTGACGGGGATACTGATTGCCCAGGAGAAAGGCGGTGAACCGACTGACGGGGATACTGATTGTTCAGGAGGGAGGCGGTGAACCGACTGACGGGGATATCGATTGCCCAGGAGGGAGGCAGTGAACCGACTGACGGGGATATTGATTGTTCAGGAGGGAGGTGGTGAACTGACTGACGGGCATATTGATTGCACAGGAGAAAGGCGGTGAACCGACTCATGGGGATATTGATTGCACAGGAGGGAGGCGGTGAACCCTACTGAAGGGAAGCGGTGAACCGATTGACGGAGATACTGATCGCACAGGAGGGAGGTGGTGAACCGACTGACGAGGATATTGATTGCACAGGAGGGAGACGTTGAACGACTGACGGGATATCGATAGTACAGAAGGGAGCGTTTAATCGACTGACGGGGATATTGATTGTACAGAAGGGAGACAGTGAACCGATTGACGGAGAAACTGATTGCACAGGAGGGAGGCGGTGATCCGACTGACGGGGATGATGAAATTGATTGTACAGGAGGGAGTCGGTGAACCGACTGACAGGGATTTTATATTTGTGCATGAGAGAGGCGATGAACTGACTGAAGGGGATATTAATTGTACTGGAGGGAGGCTATTCATTGATTTACTGGGGAGGCGGTGATTATGAAAGCTGACGTGGATGGCGATGCACTGACTGACGGACGAGGGCGGTGATGAGGAGGGAGGCGAGGCACTGACAGGAATGAAGAACTATTGAGGTACAGATTTGGGGAGAGTAAAATTAACAAAATTACCAAAAAACATATATTATTGTCTGGACTGGAATCAGTAATAATTTTTGATTTCACCAGATAAATATAGAGAAAGGATCTGCTTTATGCAACGATACGTCATAATTATTTCCACATTAGATCATCGCTACCGTTTTCAACGAAATATCGGAATTTAATGTTATTAAAAAAACTGCCGTAAACGACTGCTGAAACGGCGGTTAAGTGCAGGGAAAAACTCTTCCAGCTTTATTGTTTCCGTATTTCAGTACTAATTCATTTATTTGAACTTCCATTCAAGCAATATTGAGGGAAAGGCTCTGTACTGTAGAACTTGCTAAGAAGAAACCCTTGCTTGTTTAATGTTTACTTCTCAAACAAAGATGAACACGTGGTTCAGTAAATGAAATGTTTGATCACCACCATGCAATTAAAATCAATAATTTAACCAATTGCCCTCTCTACAGTTGCCCATTGAAGTCACTAATGAATAACATCAGATGTTGGGAGAGGAGTGTAGCTCTTGCTGACGCTGGTACTAAAGTCTACAAACCCCCTATTGCTGGTTAGCTCATGAAGGAATCGTAATCGACTTCACGATGACAATTGGGGCAGTTTGCCCGCCCCGAAGTTGGTTATTGGGGACCTCGGGAAACGAGGGACAGTGGAAAGTTAGTGTTGTAGAGATACTGAAAATGACTGTCCTCAAGCTGGTCCCTCACACTCTACCCTCCTAACAATCGGAGGGGCGAGTGGTGTAACAACCATCAAGAAGCTGCAGCAGAATTGAAGAAGGAACTTCGACTGGTTGGTCACACACTGTTCACCTACTAACTTCAGCTGGTCATTCCCAAACAGTTAAGTTAGGAACTCCAGCTGGTCAGTCCCACACTGTTCACCTAGGGACTTCAGCTTGTCACTATCACACTGCCTACCTAGGAACTTCAGCTGGTCAGTCCCACACTGTCCACCTAGGAACTTCAGCTGGTCGCTACCACACAGTCCACCTAGGAACTTCAGCTGTACAGTCTCATACTGTCCACCTAGAAACTTCGGCTGGTCCGCCCCACACTGTCCACCTAGAAACTTCAGCTAGTCAGTCCCACACTGTCCACCTAGGAACTCCAGCTGGTCAGTCCCACACTGTCCACCTAGGAACTCCAGCTGCTCAGTCTCACACTGTCCACCTAGGAGAGTAGTATAAAGTACTGCAAGACGCGGATTAGTGTAGGATTATAGATAGGGATAAAAGAGCCGGGCGGGGTAGGACGCGATGCATGCACCATGACTCACCGAGCGCAGAAACGAGGGGTGGGAGCGGAGGGTACCGGAACTGGTTTGGTGCCCGTATCAGCTAACGGACGGGAGGAGGGGGGGGAGACCGGAAAGGGGGACGGAAGGGGAACGGCGGGATGAAAGCAGGCTTGCGGCCTTGATTGGCAAGGTTTATGTTATGAACATTTGAATTTGTACTGTCTTTTGATATATATTGTATTGAATATAAGTTTTTTCTTCTTTAGATGGTTGTAGTGGAGCATAATTGGTCACTAACTTATGCTCGTTATATATATTTATCCGATTCTGGTATGAATAGTGTTATAGCAAGTTTTCTGGAGGGGGGGGATTGATGCGGTAGAGAAACCCCATAGATAGAAAGTTGGATGCACTCCTGGAAGATTATGTGAGTTTGCTCTTACCCGTTCCTTGTATTATAAATTTGTTTCCGTGGCACGTTTGCTACGTTGTGAGTGAACATATATGTATCGTTATATATTTATGTATGGATTATAATTCTATATTTTTCATGTGGACATATACGTGTGTTTTCTTATCTGGTTGTGGTATAATTGACTCAATCGATACTTGATTATTGGGTTCGTAGCGGTGGGGGATTGGGATATTTCTATATGTTATGTTCAATTATCACTATATATTCTTGTATAGGATTAGTTTGGAAATTATGTCATATAACTCAATTTGCAGCCTTAGTGTGCGAACGGCCCTTTTTGTACCAGTCTGAAGGTAGGATTGCAGGCAAGATTATGTGTTTCCCGGCTATTTATTTCATATGTATATATATATTATCTATTGGAATAGTATGTTTTATTTGACTGATTATTGGCAAGTTTAGGTATGTATTGTGGGATGATGCAGCATCTACGGTCGAGAATCTATCTACCCCCTGTTGCATTACCCAGTTTTGAAACAGTTATATAAGTGTTCCATTGACGTGGTTTTCCAATAGCAAAACTACCTGAACGATATGGATTTAGTGTAAATGAAAACATCATGTTATGTATACATAGTAGTGATCGATTGATTTAAGTTGTATTTGTATTGTTTCGGAATTTCGATCAGTTAACTCATGCTGTTTTAGACATTTCAGGGTATTTTAGGGTTGAAGCATCCACATTATTTCAGGCATAAGGGGGTCGGTTGTTGCATTATTGTGTCAGTTTTATTTGTATATATGACTCATCTGTTACGATTTAGTCATAGATACTTTTGTTAAAGGGTTAATTTATCCCTGTTTTGGACCGAAGTTGTGGCTAATTTCATTAGATTTTGTATTTACTATACCGTATTTACTATAGGTTTCAGTTACGTCGCCTGCATGTCATAATATTTCATTCACATTTCTTGTTTGTTTTGTTAAATGATAGTTCATTCTCATTCATCACGTTTTTAATGTATGTTTTGGGTATAGTAGAGAATTAATCTTCTTGATTTGTTTTATCTCGTGAGTTTTAGTATAGGTCTTTCAGTTTTGTAGCTTCTCTGTTGAATTTCCATCTTCAATGCAATCTGTTGGATATATATACAATTTATGATATATTACTTTTGTGTCGACAATATAGAACATTATTCATGTCTAGTTTAGTTACGTTTTGTTCATTTATAGTGTTTTATATATCTTCTTTCAGCCTGATACAATATTTGACGTGGTTATTATAGATATAGAACAGACGATGTTACAACTTTGGTCTTGCTGTTAGGGTATTGTATATTTATTGTACGACCATTCTTCAATATTTAGGAGGAGTTAGACTATCCCCTAGGCAAAAGCTCATTCTGTTTATGCTTGTTTCTGTAAATGGACCGATTTATTAGGATGGATACCATTTTGTAGTACAATTTTTATGTGAATCATAGCAAAGTAGAGAACCTTATTTAGCTATTCATACATGTTCCTGATGTTATGTTTTTTTTTCTACGAGAATCATAGGAATGTATGTTAAAGAGGTGTATGTCCGTACTGCATCTTTGTGGAATTTTCATCGTTGATCCCTAGCAAATGTGTAGTTTAACGTTTAGATGATAATTTTCTAGATGGATGGGTCCTAGTGTAGAGGTGGTTTATACTCTTTGGTTGTCATTTTGGAGTTTATCCATGTTCAACGTGAATTATGTACGTTCTTGTGGACGTTGATCTTGAGTTTCATGGGTTTGTAGTGTTGTACTTAAGTCATCAGTAAACAGAATCTAAGCTTTTTATGGCCACACACTCTCTGAGACTCATTCTTGACCGTTGTACGTGTTTCTAGATTTTGGTTATGTCCAGGATGTATTTTTGTTCGAGGCTGTGCAGAGACGATGGGTTAAAAGATGCGAGGTACGTCTGCGGTTTCGTATCATGACTGTAAGTTACCTCTAAATTTGTTTTATATCAGTGGTAGATTGCTGAGAAGTGACCTAGTAAAGCATTATAGAGTTCATTTTTATGACACAGTAGGCTTGGATTTGTACTCCAGAGGAATAGCATCAGTTAGGTCTAGGAATTTATTATAGATATTTGAATGATATGATAGTATAAAATAACATTTTTCACATTAACTCAGCGTTAAATGTTAGTTATTTTCGGTATGGCTGTTATGTTAGTATACGATCTTAGTCATGAACCAGATCACGTCGGATATTGGAGTACGATTCATCATTTGGATGCGGTAGGATACACCGTATATAATAGTTAATCGTTATTGCTTAGGGTAGAGTGGAAAATCTTATTTAGCTATTGTTTTTTAGATGTTGGTGTATATTTTGATTTGATATCATAGGAATATATTGGTATTCGATATAAATTGTCTATTTTCATGGGATGTTGGGTATAAAGTACGCTTATTTGGATGTAATGATTCAAAAATTTGGTGTGTTCCCCCTCTCGACATTGTATTTGGGTCCGGTTCCATATTACCTAGGAGAACTATTTTACCGGATTTGTGTTGAGTGTTAGTGTTGAAATTCTTCAATAATTGAATGTACATCTCAATTATGTTATCCAATCGCAGGTTTGGATAACAAATTTTCGAAGGATGAAAGAGCCAAGTCTGTATTTTGCAGTGATAACTTGGCTATTTAAGTAAGGTGACATCTCTCGAAAATTTGAAATTCCATTGATATTTTGGATATTAAATTTGTGTTATATATTTTTAACTCATGTAACACGTACATACTCTTGAATATTCACATTCACATACGTACTCAGCCCTATACATATACGCTGTTGATGACCTAGGTGAGAAATGTTTGGCCAAATGTTTTGCGAAAAACCACATGTAATCAACTTATTATAGCTAGCTGGTAATCAAAATGGAGTCAGTGAAACGTTGAGATCAAGCGGATACACACTTTTCGTCATAGAATAAACAAAAAATGAACATTCATATCTCAAAATTTTGTTTACAAGTGCTGGTAGAAGAAATATCCGAAGATGATATAAGTCGGTTCGAATAAATATTGACTGGTGTGGTAAATAACAGTTATCTCAGAATGGACAAACAAGAATCAAAAGAGTGGAAGATATCATTCAAAAATGTATGCAGGAAAAAGGAAGTCTGCTGTGGCCAACTAATGTGGACGCGTTACATTTGTATGTAAGTAGGTTTAGAAGGGGGGAGGGGGAGGGGATAAGAGAAGCAAATCTCGATAATTTATATGATCCAAGGGTAAAAAACTTCATCATGATTGTAATACAGCTGAGGTAGTGTACAACAGATTATACCTAAGAACATAAGAGAAACTGGAAAGTATGCAAAATTTCTCAATGATGTATCTCAGAATGACTTTGAATTGGAAAAGATTCGAAAAATTAAGTTCAAGAAGAAGAAGTAATACATTTATTGACACACGGGAACGGAATAGCCTTCGGTATCCGCAGCAAAGATATGATGGAGTAAAAGATGAATATTGAAAATATACTGAAATTCAGTGATGAAAAGTACTGTCGGATGACGAACAATGCTGTTTAAATGTCAAACACCAGGTATATGATATTGATGATGGCAGCAAGGTCTGTAAATAAAGCTAATAGATACTAATAAAAACTACGTATGTTCGCAATGAAATGTTTATATTATCCTAAACTGGAAGGTTAAGTAATGAATTGTGAACATCGTGACAGTCGGAGGTAACATCGAATCTTCGAAATCAGTAGAAAAAAATTGTTTCAAGGGTTGAAATGATGCCAGAAAACCTAGCTCGAGGTAAATGATCTAGATGTGTTACAGAATGTTATGATATAAATCAGCGACCGATCAGATCTTGAAACGAAGTCATCGTTAAGGATAAGAAAAAATATAGGAAAGAGAAAAATGAAAATTCAGAGATGCATGTTGTCAAAGGTTGTAGAGTTAAGCGGAGATGTTGAAGTAAATTAAGACAAACATGGTGTGAGACTATGTGTCCGTTTGTATGAAACTGAATACAAATTTGAAATACTTGTAGCATTCAATCCATCCAAGTTTGAAAATGGGGGATTCTCTGGTAACATATATGACTCGAGAGTGACAAAGAAATAAATAACATGTATGTTAGAGTGATATTTAGAGTTGTATGGAAGAGTTCATATGTATATATCAATGACTAAATACCGTACGTAAGGTCAGGTCAGGTTATGATGGTTGTGAATAATATGATAAAGTGACGTAAAATTGTGTCAAAATCAAAAATAATATGAATTACCCGAAACATTCAAACCATCTAAAATTTAAAATGGGTCCTCTCTGCTAACTAATGTGGGATGAGAGTGACAACAAGATAAATAGCATATATGTTAAAGTATTATTTAGAGTCGTTTGTAGGGCTTCATATGTATATAACAATGACTGAACACCACACATAAAGTTAGGTTATGTTATGTTTTGATGGGTGTGAATAGGTTAGATCAAAATGTAGAGTCAAGTGGAGGGGCTGAAAATGAATACATCATAAATCGATAAAAAAGTACCAAATTTATGCACGAAAACTCTATCGTTACTATATAATTCCTGGATAGAAAAAGATAGGATAGGTTGAGATGCTTAGTTCTTTTCACCTATCATGACGTGAAGGTGGTCCAAAATAAATATCTTGTAACAATAACAAGGGATATTGTTCTAGTGGAAAAGAACATATATCAGAGTTAAAGTACCTCAGATGTTAACCGATCCTGTATATGCAATCAAAATGTGTGTGGGTTGGTGTGTGTGTGTGTGTCTACATTGTATCGGTAACTATCCCTGTATACGACATCATTATACAATGCCCGGTCCTGAATATGCGTACAAAGCGTGAATGTGTGTACCTATTGTGGGACATTAGAAGAAAAACTACGAAAAATAGAGCCGTGTGGGAGGGATTTGATATGTACATCGCACAAAATAATGACTTGAACCTAATATCTCGTACAACTGACCCACATTAAAAATGTAACGAATTGAAGTGCATTAGGTCTCATGGATCTTATCTGCTGAGTCTCATCTAAACATATAACAGAGCTATCGATAAATTCTGGAATCCAAACATCTGCAGAAGGTTTTGTGCTGGATTAAATTAGAGAAAATGTATTCAACTGCTTTTGATGTGATAAATATGCAGCCCTATTGGAGAGTTTCATACATATCAATTTCATACATAACCATCAAACTTGATTAAAAATACATAACGATTGGATAGAATAGGTTAAGTTGCCTAGGTAATGATGTATTCGTCATTGTATGGTAGCCCTTTTTGCATTCATCGATATTTGATCTATGTTATCGTTCATTGATATATATTTCGCTAATTATGTACCTTGTACATGGTTTATATCCTAGATCTTGTCGATTGCGGACCTTACAATGCAGATCTGTATGAAAAAAATGTTTGAGCGGATTTATTCAATATTTGATATAATAGACGAAAATGGTAGGAGCAAAACGTCCCAACACTACAAAAAAATAATATTCCATCAGTAGAACCGTACATAAATATTGCTAACGCTTTAACATTCGTAACACTCACTGACGTATGGGGTAAGCTTACATAAACGAGCGATGACCTAACATTACTCGGGACTGGTCGATATTACTGGACTTGTAACAAGCGAAGAGAAAAAAATATATATAAATATA
>SDVV010043425.1:0-10251 GCA_016164225.1 Gammarus roeselii
TATATAAACAACACTGAACAGAGGGCATTTTGTAAGTTTAAGATAATTATACAGATACAGACGCAAGTTAAATCCTCATAAAATAATACTCACACTATTCAAACGTACCCACACTCAAACCAAAATGTGACCTTAATTATGATGCATCAACTACGACAAAGATTGTGCTTCAAAGCTTTGTTAAACAAAATATAATTATGAATTATGGACACCGCAATAACCTGTTATTTCAACCCTGACATACATGGAAACGGTTCTACTGTTGCGGGAACGTTGGAAACGTTGAGCGACACAATCCGTATGGAATGGAACGTAAAACGAAAGAGAAAATTGCGTTCCACAAGTTATCATCTTGATTTTTTTTTTTAATAACTTTTATATAATAAGGGGACAGCTTAGGACGGAATGTGTTTATTTTCGTTCGCCTACATACAATCAGATGTTACCAAGTGAATATTGAAGCACGATTTACCGCTCTGGCCTACATGCCTTTTTTTACACACACCCTTGCAGAATCTATTTTGCAGCCTCTTTTCATTACTCAAGTGACCCCAGGTCCATTTGCTTCGTATCAGCCACCAGCGATCTTCACCCCTTTTACTTGATCTCTGCTCAACGGTGGCCATTCGATGGCCCTGTCCAGGCAAGTCAATAAACGTGAGTTCAGGGATAGTGCATTTCCGCCACTTTACCTCCTGGAGCATCTAAACAGGGACGATTTGCGTCATCTCTTATCGTGTCCAGAGCTTCGTAGCAGTGCCAAGAGAAGTCCTTCACTCAAGAACTGCGTGTGACCCGGGACTCTGGGCTCTTCTTGCATCCTCTTCAGTTGAAGAGGACTTTGACCCTCTCTATGAAAGACGTGATGAGACCAGTCGATCGTGGACATTTATGGATAAGTGAATAAAGGATGATACGGGATGCGTTGGTGCTTGCTGTAGAATAATACTGTAGAACATCACAAGAGAGATCTCCTTTTCATGTTTGTTTGGACATGATTTTGAATTCGTTCGGAAAGGCATTGATTAAGAAGGATCGAGATGTTGTTTCTTATACAATAAATAAATTATTTAAAAAGTTGAACTCTTCTTTGGCAGTTATGATACAATATATTAAACAGTTATTTTGACTCTTCGAGTGAGAGAATCGATCGATTTACTTGATTATTTTTAGGCTATCAACACTGAAATTTTCCTTTCCCCAACCCCGGTATTGAATAAATGAAGAATTCCGGTGCATTTGTTATACATTCAACACTTCACATCCTTTTGGGAAAAAAATTCTAGGATTATAAAGTTTCCTTCAATCAACGGCCCCTCGTTAGCCCTTGCCGGGCGCTCATATTCGTACTTCAACCAGGAGGGCAGGGCGACTTATTTTTTTATTTGACTGCAAAAAAATCTGAGACCTTAAGCTAACAATCTCAAAACGCTTTTCACTATCACTCGCATGAAATAACAAACAATGAAGAGTTTATTGCCACATCATTGAATGGATTTGCTGTATTAAATGCTGTGCTCCCGCAACTTGGTTTATCACGTTTATTACGAGGTATCCATTCGATAAAACTGACCAGGAAAGGAAATTAATATCAAATCAGGAGGTGAAGTCGGCCGATTCTAAAAGTGCTCAAGAGCGACGCTGCATCCCAGAATTACGAGTGACAGGGGGTTCCGTGCCTCTTTCGTTCTTCTCAGTTGAACAGGACTTTGATCTTTGTTTTGAAAGACCCGGAGAGATCAGACAGTTGAATATATTGAACAAGATTGATTAAATTAAATGCAGCTTTGATCCTTCAGTAGAAGACGCTCTAGAGCTCGTCTTCAAATGATTTAAGATTTGATATAAGAGTGGTTCTGTTAGGGCTGGTTTGGACTCCTTTTGACCTTGCTAGTATTTGTATGAATGCCAAATACTTTAGATTTGATCTCTCGAACAAAATTGGGCTTAGCATGAGTGGTGGCATGCTGATGATGGACTCAATTAAACTAGAATGTTGAATGAAAACAAACTTAAGCTGCATATCATATGATCTTCAAAAACTGCAGTGTAAAATTAAATTCAGTTTAATCCCTTGTACTGCCACACTCCAATCCCTTGTGATAACTTCCATACTCTAATCCCTTGTGCTAACTTCCACATTCTAATCCCTTGTGCTAACTTCTACACACTAATCCCTTGTGCCAACTTCCACACTCTAATCCCTTGTGCTAACTTCTACACTCTAATCCCTTGTGCTAACTTCTACACTCTAATCCCTTGTGCTAAATTTCGCACTCTAATCCCTTGTGCTAATTTCTACACTCTAATCCATTGTGCTAACTTCAACACTTTTATCCCTTGTGCCAACTTCCAAACTCTAATTCCTTGTGCTAACTTCTACACTCTAATCCCTTGTGCTAACTTCTACACTCTAATCCCTTGTGCTAACTTCTACACTCTAATCCCTTGTGCCAACTTCCACACTCTAATCCCTTGTGCTAACTTCTATACTCTAATCCCTTGTGCTAACTTCTACACTCTAATCCCTTGTGCTAACTTCTACACTCTAATCCCTTGTGCTAACTTCTACACTCTAATTCCTTGTGTTAAATTTCACACTCTAATCCCTTGTGCTAACTTCCACACTATAACCCCTTGTGCTAACTTCCACACTCTAATATTTCACACTCTAATCCCTTGTGCTTACTTCCACACTCAAAACGACCCCTTCGACTGCACAAACAAAATTGAAGACAAGCATTACCAAGTCAATAAATTTGTCCTCTTGGCATTACAGTTCTGCTGGGAAGATTGATAAGCAGCGCTGTAAAGTTCCCTATAATCAACGGCCTCTCCTTAGCCACTGCCGGGCCCGCACTTCCGTACACCTGCTGGAGAAGTAGGGATTAGACAAAGCGACTGCTAGAGAAATAGGGTCAGGACAAAGCGACTGCCAGGAAAACAGGGACAGGACGAATAGACTGCTAGGGAAATAGGGTCAGGACAAAGCGACTGCTAGGGAAATAGGGACAGGACAAAGCGCCTGCCAGGGAAATAGGGACAGGATAAAGCGATTGCAATGGAAATATGGACTGGACAAAGCAACTGCTAGGGAAATAGGGACAGGACAAAGCGACTGCTACGGAAATAGGGGCAGGACAAAGCGACTCCCAGGATTTGTTTGTGTCGGCTACTGTCTTTACTCCGAACATTTAACTAACCCACGTCCTCTATTCCCTCGTTCAGGATTTATTTTTAATTTTGTGACGAAACAAAACAACTTCGTTTATGGTGCTCTCAAGTCAAACATTTCCTTCCTTTCATCGGCAATCTGAGGTGAACAATATACACTTCAAAACTGCAGCGAAAACATGTTTTACCGAATTTTACTCCGTGCTGTATACCAATCTCCTTCTGTGCACCTTTGCATGATGAGGTTAATAAAAGCAAGGATTTAGGAATTTAATGTCAAAAAAACCTGCCCCGAATGACGAAACTGTTATGATCAGGAAACAAATGTAATGTTGGGCGGTCCCCTACAGCATCGCCATCAAACGAGCTCAATATCTACTCACTGTTGGTCGGTCCCCTACAGCATCGCCATCAAACGAGCTCAATATCTACTCGCTGTTGGCCGGTCCCCTACAGCATTGCTAGTAAACCAGCTCAATGAATACTCGCATTGTTGACTTGGAGCACAAAATACAATAAACGGGTATTTGAAATCAACAAACAAGTGCATCATTTCAGGTCTTGCGCTGTCATGAATCTTTAATTAAAGTAGCCTTGTGTCAGGAGGCAAACTACGTCGTGCATGTTTGGCCCTCCCAAACATGCTTTTAGCCCCTATTCATTAATGGTCAAATGCTCTTCTAATGGCCATTATCACTGCAAGACCAGTAATGTCACAGACCCGTTCATGTTTGAGCCTCGATAATTACTTTGTTAACAAATTTACACGTGAATGATCAAATTTGCCTCTCAGTCACAGCTGTTATAGTGTCAACGAAGGCAAGGGAACTGCATCAACACACTTTGAACATCGTCATAGCGATGGAAATAAATTTGCCAGTGACTTGTGAAGTTGTTAATGGTGTGGGTCGCTAAGGCCTCAAAATTAATTATTATATTGTCGAACTTATTTTTTATGTTTTTGGTGGAATCTACAATTATTATTGCAGTGCATAAGGTACGTAGATTTTATTGCAATATGCCAATAAGCCACAGGGTCATTCAAAAGAACAATAATAATAACGAACAATTAACTCAGGCTCATCGTATGTCTTGCTTGTCCCTCAAAAGTCTTGGCCTCAAATAGTAGCTTGTTGTAGCCTCATGTTCCATGTTTTTCTGCCAAATTTTTGTACTATCAAATAACAGAGTGTCACTTTACGCGATGTCTCACCACGCCACGTGTGTCTAGATACTGCGGTGCCACACGTCTCAAAACAGTCTCCCTGAGCCACGTTCCTCAACTGTGCTTGATTCGTCAACCTGTCTCTGGGGTCCTTCATGCCGTATGCCAGCTCGACTTGTTTCTACATTCAGATCATTTTCTTCCAACATATATGGGTTTAAAAATTTAAAGGCTGGAAAGTTTATTTGGATATTTTGTCTGCTAGACTAAGTTACAAAAATATCACAGTGCAAGTACATTTCTGCTTACCGTCTCCAAGCATACACTCGCACTGTCCTTAATCGTTCTCTCACTCATTGCGTGACACAAGCCATGGATCATCTGCACACTGTGCCAAGCACTATAGCCCGCAAGGCCCAACACGTGTCTGGCATCCCCGTTACAGTGCGCACTGCCTCTTTCTTGGCACCTCTGTATTCCAAGCAGCAGTAAGAAACAGCTAATTCATCGCCCCTTGCGCGGTATACATTGTTGAGTCGGCTCTAAGAGCTGCAGCACAATGGCAAACTGCGGGGCAGCACTACACTACCCCAGGGATAAGTGGTCAACACTTTTCAGCGTCCGAGCCATAATACGAGTTTCGTACCTGGTCGGATTATAACGCAAGCTTGACTGTAACGTAAACCAAGAGTGCTTGACAAATAAATGGGATGCAAGCGGGTTAAGGCGCCTGGAGGCTGGCAAAACGCGAGAGGAATAGCGAAGTTAAATTATTTTTCTTCTGGATAGTTTTGTGACATAGGGTGAGGAAATAATACACGTTTGTTTTATGTTAAACAGATTTGAAGGAGGTGGAGTTCAGACAGAGCAATTCACCATCATATAATTTTTTTAAAATTAACCTTTCATTTATAAAATTAAAGGGGAAATCATTATTGGCCTTTCTACCACCGAGATCAGAATCGTTAACGAATAAATATGTTTGTGCAATGTACACACGTTTAAAGGACATCAAAAAAAATCAATTGACAACTAAAACCACGGTTTGTATTTTACATTTTTCTTCACTGTAATTCCAGTAGAAGTAGCCTGCGTCTGTCGTTGCTGTATCCAGCGACATGCTTAATCAATTACCTAAACATCAGTCAAATGTGCAAGCACAACGATGGTTCAGGACAGCCCAACTCTTGACATCACTTGCGGACTGGTAGAAACCCTCTACCCCAGAGGCCTTGCTCGGGCAGTGCCAAATTTTCCCTCCTAGTAAACTCTTCGGTTAAGTGGCGATCGAATCACCAGAGCAAATACTCAGGATTTTTTTCCAATAATATTTTATTCCCGCTGCAACACAAACTCGTGGAGCACGACTCTGAGGAGGGGGGGGGGGGAGGCGGTCAGAGCCGGAGTCCTGCGGGTTGGAAGTTGTAAAGGCGGGATTGAAGTGAGGGCTTTGTCATTGAACCCTCTGTTATCTGTTGTCAAAAGGTTGTTTTTCAATTGATTAATCACTGCATAAATGTTACATTTGTGTTAACATGGTCAAATTACTCCCTGAAGGTTTAAACAGATGTAATTTGAGACGATTATAATACGATTGCGGTAGATTAAGATGCTCTTTCTCTTACCGCAGCTCACAAAACTAGAGTACATATTCAAGGATACGACAGCAACAGAAACAAATACACGTAGTTTTATCAAATCCATCCATCCGCCCCTTTTTTGTGAAAGCCTTGCCCTGTGTGATATTCTCTTGAGTCACCGTTATATTAGTCCTTTGGCAAAACATTGCGCCAAGAATACAAAGATACAAGGCGTTCATGGCCAAATCGCTCAGGTAGGCTGGTGCTCAGGGGCTCAGTAGTCCGCAGGTTAACTAAGCCAGAGACGAGACATCATGATGTTGCCTTAGCGTTGTTGTTATCGGAAAACATATAGAAATATGATATATGCTTGCAATCGACTATTTCGATGTGCTTTCAATCGACTATTTTGATGTGCTTGCAATCGACTATTTCGATGTGCTTTCAATCGACTATTTCGATGTGCTTGCAATCGACCATTTCGATGTGCATGCAATCGATCATTTTGATATGCTTGCAATCGACCATTTGATGTGCTTGCAATCTACTATTTCGATGTGCTTACAATTAACGTTTCCGATGTTTTTGGTGTTGGAGAGGCAGACTTCCTACGCCGCATCCTTAAACAGACACCACCATGGTATGTTAAACAAAACGAATTCTCTGGAAGTCACGGCCCTATACGTCAGCTGGCCGTCGATATAAGCTGTGACAGGCAATCTGTTGAGCAGCGAGTGAGGCCGGTTAGGCTATTCATTTATTTAAATTATGACTTAACCTTTAGTAGGGCACAAATACTCTGATGACTTAACCTTTAGTAGAGCATAAATACTCTTATGTCTTAACCTTTAGTAGGGCATAAATACTCTGATGACTTAACCTTTAGTAGGGCTTAAATACTCTGATAACTTATCCTTTAGTAGGGCATAAATACTATGATGACTTAACCTTTAGTAGAGCATAAATACTCTGATGACTTAACCTTTAGTAGGGCCTAAATACTCTGATAACTTAACCTTTAGTAGGGCATAAATACTCTGATGACTTAACCTTTAGTAGGGCATAAATACTCTGATGACTTTACCTCTAAAAGGGCATAAATATTCTGATGACCCAACCTTTAGTATGACATAAATACTCTGATGACTTAATCTTTAATAGGGCATAAATTTTCTGATGACTTAACCTTTAGTAGGGCATAAATACTCTAATGACTTAACCTTTAGTAGGGCATAAATTTTCTGATGACTTAACCTTTAGTAGGGCATAAATACTCTGATGACTCAACCTTTCTTAGGGCGTAAATACTCTGATGACTTAACCTTTAGTAGGGCATAAATACTCAGGGTATCTGCCACTTCGAAAACTTGTGGCTGGATGTCGATTTCTAGGTCGTGTTCCGAATGCTGACCTGAAGACAATTTCATTTTTTCCTAACAGCGTTGGCAGATCGTGTACAAGATGAGTAATCATTTGGGCGGTTTCAAGAAATTAGAACGTGTTATATTTCTTACAGTACGAAAAATTTAAATTATACTGGCGTCTTGAGAAGAAAAGTTGAATACATGAAGATTGAACCCCCACACAACACTAACCCTTTTATTATCGTTTGAAACACAAATAAAAAATCATGTTATGCAATCAGGCCGGGTAGTGTTATAAATGTCGATCTGCATCTGAGAAGATGAGAGAACATGACTAGTTGATACAGCCAAAGCAGCAGTTCCCAAACTAAAAAAGTACGCGTTAGTTAGTGTAAGTAACGCATCCCTCTTACCCTATGTTCAACCCCATGAGCCACCCTGAACCATTATCTTATCGCAATTTGATAGAGTACCCACTGCAATGTAAGCACCTTGGTCGGCAAGGGCGGCCCTGAGTGAAAAGGATGGATGGTCGTTAGAGTTATTTTCTTATGCATTATTTTATAAGGGGATTTTTGAAGTAAGTACCAGCAAGAATTTTGTTTAGAACTCCGGTGGAACATAAAAAATGCAGTGTAGTGTCAGAATGACGCCACCGAACTGGTTTTGACGGGTCAAAATAGCTGAATAGGAAATAAGCCTAGTCTTCACAGCAACAATCGACGATTTGAAAGACTAGTGTTCGATTTGAAGGGAAGTCCTTCACTATGTTTTCCTGCTGCAGCATATTTGACGGGATGTTCATGATCAATCTCCTCACAACAAATTAACTTGTATAGCTATTGAGCATTTAATTATTATTGAGAAGGCCCGAGTTTAATGAAGCTCGTAATTATTTAAATTTCATCGTGTAATGAAAACAAATCTCTAATCCTTATTAAAAACTTCGTATCTCCTGAGATGAACTTGCTCAACCCCATCAATATTGAACAATTCCAAGAGGAAATTTGCCTTACCTTCATTAAGCATTGTGCTGGGCCTGTATTAACATATCTGACTTGAATATGCCAACTCAACCTGTCTTACCTAGTCATTGACTGTCTCGAAATTATCCCTTAAGAGGTGAGGCTGACACAATAAGTCCTCAAGAAGAGCGTAACGATTCTTTTGATGACCTACCTAAGAGGCCTCATGCTACCTGTAACACGGGGCCTCATGCTACCTGTAACAAGGGGCCTCATTCTACCTGTAACAAGGGGTCTCATGCTACCTGTAACAAGAGGCCTCATGCTACCTGTAACAAGGGGCCACATGCTACCTGTAACAAGGGCCACATGCTACCGGTAGCAAGGGGCCACATGCTACCTGTAACAAGGGCCTCATGCTACCTGTAACAAGGGGCCTCATGCTACCTGTAACAAGGGGCCTCATGCTACCTGTAACAAGGGGCCACATGCTACCTCTAACAAGGGCCTCATGCTACCTGTAACAAGGGGCCTCATGCGACCTGTAACAAGGGGCCTCATGCTACCTGTAACAAGGGGCCCCATGCTACCTGTAACAAGGGGCCTCATGCTACCTGTAACAAGGGGCCTCATACTACCTGTAACAAGGGGCCTCATGCTACCTGTAACAAGGGGCCTCATGCTACCTGTAACAAGGGGCCTCATGCTACCCGTAACAAGGGGCCTCATGCTACCTGTAACAAGGGGCCTCATGCTACCTGTAACAAGGGGCCTCATGCTACCTGTAACAAGGGGCCTCATGTTTCTATAAAGCGTTCAGTTACTAGTGAACCCATGCTACCACTTAGGTTCGCTACAATATTTCCATGACCCCATTTCAAGACCTTCTTTTAAGTCCCCCTTTCAAATCCTCCTTTCAAATCCCCCTTTCTGGTCCCCTTTCAAGACCCCCTTTCATGACCCGCTTTCAGGCCCCTTTTTGAGGCCTCCCTACAAGGCCCCCTTTCAAGGCCTTCTTTCAAGGCCCCTTCCAAGACAGCCTTGCAAGGCCCATATAAAGATAATTTTCCAAACCCCTATCCAAGGCCTTCGTTCAAGGCCTCTTTCAAGGCCCCCTTTCAAGGCCCCTTTTCAAGGCCCCCTTTCCAGGCCTCCTTTCAATGCCCCCATTCAAGGCTCTCTTTCAAGGTCCCCTTTCAAGTCCCCCTTCCAAATTTCATTTTCAAGACCCCCTTGCAAAGCCCCCTCTCAAGGCCTCCATTCAAGGCCCCTTTCAAGGCCTCTTTTCAGGGCCCCCATTCAAGGCTCCTAAATTACCGTTTCAAGACAACCTTTAAAGGCCTCCTAACAAGGCCCTCTTAACACCTTCTCGTCCCCTTTAAGTCAGTCTATGTACATTGATTAATTCATGAGAATTCATTGATTGGTTGGAGTTGAAGATAAATAAATTCCTCATCCATTAGTTATATGTTAATGTTAAGTATATTCAATCAGGAAATGTTGTCTTCAGAACAGTTCAAGACGACAAAAACTTTGTACAAAATATCCGTTTATTGTGATATTTTATATAATTTTTACACCAGTCATTGGACATCAATATATGAATAAATCTAAGAATTAAATTCTAAATCCTAGAGAACCATGCCTAAGCTGCTACATGTAGCATGTCCACAGCATGATGCCTCACTGAAATGGGCCAATGACAGCCTTGAGGCCGACAGGGGGATCAGACCAGCTGCGTCTTTGCCGAAGCTTCGTGTCCAGATGGTGAATGATTGCAGATACTTTCATAAAATTGTATTTGGAAAACATCGGACAATTTCCCTTGAATTCCTGTCTAGGAACGACATAAAACTGTGATAAAATCTGGACGCTCATAAAATGAGTTTCCACTGACTTGTCCGGGATCAGTTGTCATTCGTATGAACCGATAATTTTCAGGAAAATAAAATTGCCAGTATATGGGATTAAATCTTGTATGTATACATTTATAAATCTAAATA
>SDVV010043426.1:0-10251 GCA_016164225.1 Gammarus roeselii
ATGGCAAAGGAGATAAAAATGAATGCTGCAACTCGAGAGGTATCAGTCTGTTATGTGTTGTTGGTAAGTTGTACGGGAGAGTGCTGATCAAAAGGATTAGAGACAGTACGGACTGCGCAATTGGAGAGGAACAGTGTGGCTTTAGGAGTGGTAGAGGGTGTACCGATCAGATATTTGCAGTGAGACAGATCTGTGAGAAGTACCTTGCCAAAGGAAAGGATGTATTCTGGGCCTTCATGGATCTGAAGAAGGCATACGACAGAATTGACAGGGAAGCGCTGTAGAGGGTGTTGCGTTTGTATGGAGTGGGCGGACATCTGTTGAAAGCGGTGCTGAGTTTCTATGCTGGCAGCCGAGCATGTGCCTGAGTGGGAAGCGAGGTGAGTGATTGGTTCACAGTGAAAGTGGGACTGAGACAAGGCTGCGTGATGTCTCGCTGGCTGTTCAACCTCTATATGGATGGAGTGGTCAGGGAGGTGATCGCGAGTGTGCTGGGTCATCGCTTGGAACTGTTGGAAGCGAATGGGCAGAGTTGGCAGTTGAGCCTGTTGCTATTTCCTGATGATACGGCCCTGGTTGCGGATTCAGATGAGGAGCTATGTAGGCTAGTGTCTGAGTTTGGTAAAGTGTGTGAGAGGAGGAAGCTTCGAGTGAACGTGGGAAAGAGTAAAGTAATGAGATGCTCGAGGACTGTCAATGCGAGCAAAATTAGTGTCACCCTAAATGGAGAGCTCTTGGAGGGAGGAAGTTCAGTGTTTCAAGTACCTGGGCTTCCATGTGGAGATAACTGAACCAGTGGAAACTGAAATGAAGGCACGAGTGAAGGAGGGGTGTAAGGTGTTGGGTGCACTAAATAGTGTAATGCGCTGTGGGACGTTGTGGATGGAAGCAAAGAGAGGGCTGTATGAGGGTGTTGTTGTCCCAACTGTGCTCTACGGAGCTGAGACTTGGTGGGTGAGATTAGAGGAGAGAAGAGAAGAAGGTTGAATGTTTTCGAGATGAAATGTTTGTGGAGCATGGCTAGAGTAACGCTGAGAGACCAGATCACCAACGACGTGGTTCGAATCAGAACAGGGATGGTGAAGAAGTTGGAGGACAGAGTGGATTCGCGTGTTCTAAGATGGTTTGGGTACATGGAGAGAATGGATGAAGGGAGATTGGTAAAAAGGGTGATGAATGCGGAGGCGAGTGGTCGCAGGCCTAGAGGTAGATCGAAGTTTGGGTGGATGGATGGTGTGAAGCAGGCGTTAGGAAGGAGAGACATGAATGTGGAGGTGGCGAGAGAGCGTGCAATGAACAGACGTGAGTGGAGAATGGTTGATTTCGACGCTGCTCTGATGAGCTTTCCCGCCCTTGGCATCCCGCTGTCGGGAGGGTCGTGGGTGGGGGGGGCTCGGCCATTATGATGCGGCGGAGGTAAACCAGTGAAAACTGTCGGGCCCTGCTGCTGACGACGGATCTTCGGACTGCACTCATGACCCAGAGTGTATGTTGCGGGGGTACCGGCCGGACCCTTTGGCACAAAAGGGCCAAGTTGTGCTAGTGTGAGCGTATGAGGGTGTGAGGTGCGCCTTGCCGTAGGCCACCACCCTTTCTGGGGGATGTGACCTAGTGTCTGTATCTGTAAGGCTTCAGGAGGGGATCGCTTAGTGATCGACCTTTCCAAGCTCAACCACTACATCCCGGTAACCACGTTCCGCATGTCCAACCCGCAAAGAATACGGGCCGTACAGAAACATCCTCTTTCGTTCACAAAATTGGACATCAAGGACGCTTTCCCGCACGTCCCAATACAGGCCAGATTTCAAAAGTACCTGGCCTTCAAACTACGAGGCCAGCTGTACTTTTTCTCGGCCCTTCCATTCGGCCTCAACCTGGGACCGAAGATCTTTACAACGGTCGCGAAACTACCCTTCCGCTTACTCCACCAGCAAAGGATAGACGCGGCATTCTACATCGACGACTGGCTACTCTGGGCACCAACAGCACATCAGTGCCGGCTCAACACACAGCCTTCCAGCACACTTCTCCTCAAGCTAGGCTTCCACATTCACCTGGCGAAGTCTATTCTGAAATCCACCCAGCAGAGACTTCCTGGAAGTGACGCTAAACGGAAAGGTCGGGTTCATCGCCCCGACCTTATAGCACATCGACCGCTGCAGATAAAATTGCCACTGATATACTATCCCACGGAACTCTCTCGCTTCAACAGCATCAGATTTTCCTCAGCCTCATCAATTTCCTTACGCCTTACTTGCGTCCCGCTCGCCAATTCTTCAACGATGTGGTACTAGCGGCACGGTCCATACGCTTATCCAGCAAGCCCACCGCTCTCAACACCTATTACCGCTTTGCAGTACAGCACTGGAGCAGCGATGCCTTCCTTCACTCCCATGTCCCGTTCGTAATGCCTCCACCGGAGCACCTCCTATGGACGGACGCCTCAGGCGAAGCGTGGGGGGGCGGTCTGCTGCAGCGACCAGCATTCGTACGGCCGCTGGTCAGCAGTGGAACACAAACTCCATACAACATCGAAAGAGTCGCCAGCCATCATCCGCGCTCTGCAGACACGATCTCATTGGCATCACACCACAGTCCGAGTGTTGTCAGACAACATGGCAGCTGTAGCCACGGTCAAGCACTCGGGCTCCAGCAAAGCGCCGGCGTTACAGAAGATCGGAGCACTGCTCCTCAGGATCCTCTAACATCGTCATCTATCTTTTCTCGCGACCTACCTTCCCGGATCGCAGAACGTCTGGGTCGATCAACTCTCACGTCTCTCTCCAACCAGTCGAGACGGAGTGAACGCTGACGCTTCAATGCTTCGCATGCCTCTCAACCCTGCGCGGGGTCATGAAAATCGACCTCTTCGGACACCCAGGAAACCACAAGCTCCCACTATTTGCAGCTCCGTATCCTCACCAACGAGCAGCTTTTGCGGACTCTCTCCAGTCCGACTGGAATCAGTGGACAGAAATATACCTCTTCCTCACATACAACCTGATCCCCCAGGTGCTCCGCAAGCTCGAAACGTACCGCATACAGCGGCGTCCACGTCGTGCCCAACCACCCCAACGCACTGTGGTGGCCCCAGGTCGTTGCGTCCTTCCGCGAGGTTCCGCTCGCTTTCGACGTGTCCCAGCGCGACGAGAGCAAGGAAGTGCCTCTAACTTCACGACCCTTCTCTCGTTATCTTGCATTCAATTTTTAAAAAGGGTGCTCATGATCAAATTCAATAGATCGCTGGCAGACACTCTGGTCAACACGCACAGACCATCGACTCAACGCCAATACCGAAGCGTCTGGGCTCGCTTCCAAGCGTGGCTGCTCACCACAAAAGTGCAGTACATCACCCAGACCACACTCTTGACGTTCCTGCACTATACCGGCAAGCAGAGGAAGCTCAAACCGCGCACAGTTTTTTGGTTTACCGGAATGCGCTTCATCTGCTTCTCCTACATGGGTTCGAGTCACGACCCAAGAGTCGATCTTCAAGAAACTGGCGAGGGCTCAGTTTCACGAAAATCCACCGCAAAGGCGTTTCGTCCCACAGTGGAGGCTGGAACCGATCCTTGACATACTCGCTTCTCCTCACGTCGCTACTCAGACGGCGTCAGTATTGGCACTCTTTCAAAAGACTCTCTTTATCGCCGCCTTAACGGCGGCGAACAGGGTAGCTATCTGAGATTACAGCTATGGCACGCACGGAACTACATTTCGCCAGGAATTCGCCATGCGCGCTCGTACTGACTGCTGACAATTATCTTTACAAATACCAGATCATCACCCACACGCCACCGCTCATCTATATCGCTTCCCTGCTACCGGACGGCCGGGCACACGCCCTGTGCCCCATGACTGCTCTTAAAGCTTACGTAGCACGGTGTCCGTCAAACCATGTCTATTTGTTTACCATCCTACTTCAGGCAAACCACTCAAAGCATCATCGGTGGGGCACTACATCTGCTCGCTTATCAATGATACCACACCGAACGCTTTCACTAAAGCTCACGTCAGAAAGTAAGCCTCATCTCTCGCTTGGACGCGTGGGGTCCCTCTTTCAGACATCATATCCAAGGCGTTCTGGAAATCGTCTTACGTGTTCGTACACAAGTACCTATTTACAGTGGAGAAGCCTACCCAACCTTGCGTCGCATTAGGTACCAGGTAGATAGGCCTTATTGTTTACAATGTTTATGACAATTCCATTAGCTAATGCCAGAAACTGCTACGTATTAGAGAATACGTACATAACTATGTACGTAACAATATGATTTCAGGTCATGAATTACGTCGGAGTATTGAGTATGTCATTACTTTATCCTACTCACGGTACTACAATATTACCATGGGAGCTGTTGTACACAAGGTCGGTACGGATATAATTAGGATTATATTGCCACTAGCTAGCTGTTCACCCACTCTCATACTGGTGGGCAATAGGTATGGATTAGGAACTTCTCATTTGGTTGGTCAAAACTCGAGTACGCATATTATTTTTGCTGCTATGAGCAAACAGATTTACTGCCTTCAGCACTACGCAAAATATTTGTATTTGCCTACACATTGAGTCTTTGGGCGCTCAGACTCGAGGCCCGCATATTATTTTGCCGCTATGAGCTTTATTTATTAGTGGTTTGTTGGCAATTAGCAATAGTCGTATTTGCTTATAATTACAGTCATTACCCCCATTCATACAAATGTGTTATCATTCCTTACACGGCAAGCGCTTCTTTGAAACCACTCAGTTTAAGATGCAGCCGAGCCATATAATTTTTGTGCTTTTCTGGTAAAGGCAAGCTTGCGCTACATGATGGTATTTCCTATGCTAACACTATGGCTCTTACGAATGAAAAAGAATATAACTTTTGTTATATCGATTCTCTCGATAAAAAGCTATTTCTCTGTAATGTAGTAAGAGCCATTGCGGACCTCCTCCTTCCCCTGCTATCTCTCGAAGAAACAACAGTTACCACAAGGTTTTCCTTTACATCACAGCCCAGAAAATCTGTAGCCCCTGCTTCCCTCAAGCCTTAAGCCTCACGCTGGCAGTCCCCCTCACTGCTTCTGACAGGAAGCCGTTTTTCACCAGCCCTTACGAATGCCGGAGTAGGGCAGCTCTCACTTATATAGGGCGGAAGAGTGTTCGGATCGTCGATAAAGTCGCATGACATAGGACCCCAAATATTGGCGATATAGACGCAAGACATAGAAACGCCGATTTCATCGAAAAGGTCAAACACATAAAAAAAATCTAGAAAATTCAAAGAAAACACAAAATATTTATATTTTTCGATATATGTAGCAAACATGCAAATGTTGAAACGGTCGAAAACTACTTTCAACTAATGTTATTAAGATCCTCTCAAAAATCGTCTCTGTGATGTTTCCTCATCAAGATCATTGGAATAAAAGCAGAAGCGCATGCTAATACTATGGCTTTTATTACATTACAGATAAATAGGTTTTAATCGATAGAATCGAGATAACAAAAGTTATATTATCCCAGCACTGGTACTTCTTTTCATCATCATTTTTCAGTTGTTTCAGATTATGAATGTTTCTATTTTGTTCCTAGTCTTACATCTCCACTAGGATGGAACCACTCTTAAGCTTGCTGTAGCGCTTCGGGGGTCCCCCTAGTACAGCGCGGAGTCGTCTTGCAGCTTGTATTGTATGCGTATCGGCCAGGTTCTCTTCCAAAATTGCATAGATGGTATAAAGAACTTAGCTAAGTGTTTTTTTACGGTTTTTCAGTATTTTCCGTGTTCTCAGCGTACCGTAGGCGGTTACAGCGCCTATTTTCGAGCTCTTGATCAGGAGTAACATGTGCCGTAACTACGTCACGATCTTGTGTCTTGTTATGTAAGTGCACCCCGCCAAAAGTGGGAGAAGGTTGCTGTAGACTAATCATCTCTCCATCAGGCAGCCTGGGATAGAGGGAGTTGACGTCCAAACGATGGGCACGACCGCCGAGTGATGGCGGTGTAGAACAACGTCCACCAAATGGTGCCGCTGATACGCAATTATCTTGCGATATCCGTAGTTCAGAAGAGTGATCCAACAGCGTTATCAGTCGTCACCTTTGCTGCGTTTGGCCACCTTGACAGTTGTTGAGAATAGATCCACGATATTGTACAGAAAAAAATTAAGATATAAAAATAAACGCAGAGGAAGAAAAAAATTAATTGGTGAAAGTATGACCAGGAAAGGGTAGAGAAGGAGAGAAAGGGGCCTGAAAGGAAATTAGGGTGTTCACCCTCCAGGTTGGATTGTCACTCCGTGCGACCCGTGAACCAGTAGCTTACAGGGGTTGGGTAGGCCTAAATGTAGACCGACGTTTGGATTGATAGAGCAATGCAGGCGTTAGGAAGTAGACCTAAATGTGGCGGTAGCGAGAGAGTGTGCAGAGGATAGGTTCGAGTGGAGCATGGTTGTGAATGGAATAGTTTTGACGCGGCCATGATGTGCTTCTCGGCACATGGCGTCTCGTTGAAAAACGAGCTGGATGTGGGTGAAGGAGGGCAATGCAACTGTGACGCAGCCGGGATAAATCAGTCGGGCCCTGATGTGTACACTGATCTCGGACCTCATTCATGACCCGCAGTGTGCTGTGAGTTCTTGGCCAAACCCTTTAGCGCCAAAGGGCTAGGTTCATTCGCGTGTCAGTGCATGATAGGAGTGTGTGGTGCGCCTAGCCGTGGGGCCCCTTCTTTCTGGGAGATTTGACCTCGTCTGAATAACCATATTTCTCATGTTCCATCAAGATACCTCCCATTACTTCTTTCCATGACAAAATGTTCAGAGAAGGTCCATGGTGATATCTAGGTGGAGAGCAAAATGAGGCTTACAACTCATGTTTGTGACTAGCCATGCCTGTATGGTTGTTAATTTAATAGCTAAGATTTTAAGAGCAGCCTAATCAAATAACATCAGACAGGATAAGTACTTAAAATTTGAATTCTCGTGCTATTGAAGGCAAATTGCTGACAACCACATTCACAAGCTACTTCCCACTGCTCATGTCAAAGCCACCAACATTCTACTCCCGCCAATGCAATAATAACTGAGATGTTCATTATTATACGTTTAATGAGCGTTCCTTCAGAATGATAATTCTAGACCGGGCCATCGCCCAAATGCCCAGCTGCTCTGAATTTGAACCCTACGTCGACATAAAAGTTTGAATATGTTTTCAATGAAATTACCCGTCTCGAGCCTAACAGTTTTAATCAACTTAATGCTGTGAGTTTATGTCCTGCACTACTTTAGTCACTTATTGAACTACACTTTGTAGTAGCGTGCATGCATATCTTTCAACCTGTTGTACTGTTTGTGTGACATGCCATCTATAATAATGGGCTTGTTGGGTAGCTGCCCAATATAGATTCGCATGGTCCACTGCAGAGGATGGCTTGAGGCAAAGATAACCGATTTTTTCCTTCGGATTATTGCAACATCCCATTTCTTTGACCAACGGCACGCTGATCGCCACCCGAATCCAGCTACTTGGATACCGTCCATCCTGTTCTGTTGAAGAGATTGTAATGCGCCGCATGACGGTGTCTAGTTGGCGCCAATGCATCACAAACTGTAGTGCACACTCCCAGATTAGAGTGTCAAGGCTTTCTACTTGAATGCCAAAACTTTCTATTAATGTGAAAGCTTTCGATTAGAGTGAGGTTTATATTTGAGTGTCAATGTTTTCTATTAGAGTGTCAAGGCTTTCCATTAGCGCCGAGGTTTGCTATTAGAGTGCCAAGGCTTTCTAATAGAATGCCAAGGCTTTCTATTAGAGTGCTAAGGCTTTCTATTAGAGTGCTAAG
This sequence comes from Gammarus roeselii, assembly GCA_016164225.1. NCBI lineage: Eukaryota > Metazoa > Arthropoda > Malacostraca > Amphipoda > Gammaridae > Gammarus > Gammarus roeselii. Next base: position 7,827 of record SDVV010043426.1, read on the forward strand.
GCTTTCTATTAGAGTGCTAAGGCTTTCTATTAGAGTGCTAAGGCTTTCTATTAGAATGCTAAGGCTTTCTATTAATGTCAAGGCTTTCTATTAGAATGCCAAGGCTTTCTAGTGAGCTGCTATCAGTCTTCAAACAGCACCGAACGGATGATTCGATTAGAGTGATCGATATGAATCTCCAATGAACGCTGACCTGCTGCTGGCAAATACACGGCTGCTGTGTAACAGGCGTCAGCGGGAACTGCTCACAGGGCATCACACCGCGCGACGGCTGCTGGTGACTTGCGTCGCTCACCGCCGCCCAGTCGCTGTCAACGTCTGCAATAAAAAGCGATGAAGAGATTGGGGTGTTTTCACTGGGTTTCCCCCGACAAATCATGAATCAAGAAAAGCAGACAGAGGAGAAGTACAACTGCTTTGAAAACAAAGTTGATTGTTTTCAAATATACGGTCATCGATTTTTTTCACCTTCCCAATCATAAAACAATGGAAAAGTGGTTGTTGCATAATCCAAACTCCTTTTGCGAGGGATGAGCCACGGCCGGCACACAGCCCGGAAGCCCAAATATCTAAAGACAAGAGCATGTTGGGAATCCCACGTCCAGTGCAGGCCTCTACATCAGACCCACACCCCTGTGAAAATTTCTGCCGTCTCGCGGGAGATACCTTCGATCAAGGATCGACGTAATTTCATTATTGAGCCTGCCGAGTGCGATGACGGGATACGACGCCCTGATGTGCTCGACCATATTAGGCGCGCATAGATGTAGAATAGATTAGAGTCATTAAGGCTTTCCAGGCGCATATACGTAAAAACTAGTCTAACTATTATATTACGTGTCCTCCTCCTCGCATATTTCTAGGTCTCATATGTTCCTTCATAGGATACGGCTCACCATGTATATGAGGTAATTTTTTAGGATACATAATTTCTTGTGCTATTTAGTAGTAAGACTTGAAGTAAGATAAACAGCGCAATATAAAGCAATGCATATAAATCGTGCTGCAGCATTCTACATTCATCCCTGCTCCCAGATGTGGGCATTTCCCAGGAACCGTTGAGTTCCCTCTAAGAACGAATCATAACCGTTCACTCACATGTACAAATGCATCGTCATTCGGCCAAATGTACCAATCGCTCAATACAAGCCTCCCAAAACTAAGATGCTTTTTCCAAAGGTGCCACCTAATTTATACAAGCTTACCATGAAATATGTACCACCAACCTACACCGGCTTACAGTGTGAAACGCCTCACCAAATTTGTATTTGAGATGCGTCATTGGAAAGCAGTTTAAGCCATGCAAAAATGCCCTTGCACCCCAGTGCAGATACAAACACTAGGCCGAATACCCCCAGAAAGGTAGGGTGGGGGGGCAGATGGCAAGGCGCACCTCACACTCCTCTCATACTCACACAATTTAGCCCTTTGGCGCAACACACCCACTGGGTCATGAGTGCGGTTCGAGGTCAGTGGCAGCAGCACCCGCGACTTCACTTCAATTTCTACAAGTTCAGCCTTCTCCACATGAGAGCCCAGATACTTAGATACTGAACTTTCTCTAATAACTCTCCATTTAGGAGAGCACTAATTCTGCTCGCATCAACATTCCTCCCACATCTCATTATTTTACTTTTACCCCCGTTCACTCGAAGCTTCCTCCTTTCACACACTATGCCAAATTCCGATACTAGCCTACACAGCTTCTCCTGTGAATCCGCCACTAAGACCGTATCATCCGCAAACAGTGGCTGGCTGAACCGCCATCTTCGTCCATTCGTTTCGAACAGCTCCAAGCCACAACACAATACACTCGCGTTCTTCTCCTAGACCACTCCATCCATGTAGGGGTTTAACAGCCAGGGAGACATAATGCAGCCCTGTCTTAGAACACAGAAATTGAACTGCTCTCAACACATATCCACCCACTCCATACAAACGCAACACCTTCCACAGCACTTCCTTGTCAACCCTGTCGTAGGCCTTTTGCAAATCCATGAAGGTCCACAACACATCCTATCTCTTTGCAAAGTACTTCCCACAGGCTTGCCTTACTGCAAGAATCTGATCGGCACACCCTCTACCACTTCTAAAACCACACTTTTTCTCTCCAATTGCGCCCTACGTACAGTCTAATCCTTTTGATGAGCACTCGCCGACCACACATAATAAACAGATACAGACACTAGGCCGCATCCCCCAGAAAGGGGGGGTGGCCGACGGCAAGGCGCACCTCACACCCTCATACGCTCACACTCACACAACTTAGCCCTTTTGTGCTATAGGGTCCGGCCGGTAGCCCCTCAACTTACACTCCGGGTCCCGAGTGCAGTCCGAGGAACCGTCGTCAGCAGCAGGGCCCGACAGTTTTCACTGGTTTACCCCCGCCGCGTCATAATGGCCGGCTCACCCCCCACCCACCCAC
>SDVV010043427.1:0-10251 GCA_016164225.1 Gammarus roeselii
AAAGTAGATCACCTCTTATATTATATCAAAACGTAGGTAGATATGTCCGGACTATATGCTCGAAAGGTTCACTTAACATTTCACAACATTCATGCCTCTGAGATATTTTCAGCTTTTGCAGAAACTTCAACATAGTACTCATTTGTTTTCATAGAACTAGGAAACTTTTTGTGCTATTGTGATGGGTTCCCCAGAAATAGCAGGTTTTACCACGAAATAACAGGTTCTTTTAAATTGGACTCCCCCTCGTAGCCTACGGTTTATGCTATGCTCGGACCAAGTTTGCTCATTAACGGTGGGTATGAAATAAATACTCAGTTATAGTAATGTATACTAAGTATTTCACACAATACCATACTTCTAATACAGAAGTGAGGTCAAGGGGTAATTGACAGTTCGGGGCATCAAACAAAATGTGACAGACCTCAAGAGTGGCGAAGGTAATGATTTCCTGGACTTAACTTCGAATGGTGACGACTGCCCGGCGTCCGACAGCCGCCGATTACCATCGATTGGGCGCCGGGGATCAACTAGGTCTCCTCGGGTAGAGAGCTCCTCAGATTACTCTCCCTCAAGTAGCGGATGGACCGACGTAGGAGTTATCGTCGAATTTTCACAGCGGGCGACGAACTCCACTCTCCCGCAAGGAGCGGACGGACCGACGTTTACTGCACGCTGGCGCATTATTATTATTTTTCTTGACGGTCACAGGTTGAATGGCTGCTCTACACCATTTACTGGGCGGCCCTTAGGGCGTACCAGGTCCCGCTGTATAGAGCTGTACGCTGCTTCTACAGGCAACTGGTGGGATGATAGTCTAGCTACGCAAGTTGCCTGTCTGCTAATATGCGGCTCGCGCGCAGAGGACAAGCGAGGTCTCCAATGCGCAGGGTAAATTGTATTTGCTATTGTTGCGCACCGTTCCAACTTTACCAATAAAGTTCATGGATACCACATAAATATTCATCTTCAGAGGCAGCCCTGTACAGTTTTCAACAATGTTAAACACAATACCTTACATAATAAAATTGAATCTTTGATTAAAGGTATATTATAGTTTTAAGGTATACTTGTTGAAACACCAGACTACCACTTGTCATCTCTTGTATAAAAGTTTATTCGTCTATTTTATCTGTGCTGCAATTTCGAATCAGTCAATTGGGACGGGTAGTATCCCACTACATATCGCATGACAGGACTTGAATAATATCCCTTTTATATCTTAAAATATTGTAGGCTGAGAACTTTTCAAGGAAACACATTGATTTATACGTGATATATTTATTTACAAACGACAATCAAAACATGTGAAGTTGGGCTAGCGGTACGAGTGGGAGCGAGTAGACCGACGTAGGGCCTTGCGGATTCAACTTCTGAGCAATATTGACTGGCTTGCCTCGTCTAGATCTCCTTTCGTTGCTGATACGTAGAAATATCATGCGTACACTGCATGATTACACCCGTGTGCGTTATGACCCAACGTCGGCTTCCGGGCCCTCATGACCTGGGTCGTCGTGCAAGTTGTGCTCTCGGCTTCAATCTATGGGGTATATCTTTAAAGATGCTACTCGATATTAAAGGGAGATTTTGAATAATTATCGACAAATGATAATTGATAGGGTATTGCATCGAATGGTAATGGTTTTCAGAGTTAACTATTGATGAATTGAAACACTAAATTGAATAAAATAATTACGAGCATGACAAGAAGACCAGTAAATTTGTAGATTAATCTCAGTATCACTCTCTCAACCTCAAGTAACGGCAAGTGGATAACTTCCATTCAGCGACCACCATTCACCGGTCACTATTCACCGGTCAGCGGTCACCGGTTGCCATTCACCGGTCATCATTCATACAATTTACAGCAGCCTTATGTCGCGCAGGTTAAACTCAATCACGGCCCACTGATATGAAACACGCTAGTAATAACTTGACAAACGACAAGATGTTGCGCTGGGCAATACAGAGATGAAGTGGAAAAAAACAATAGGTTGGCGACACCGAGAACCTTATTTGGTATAGGTTGACCAAGAGAACTCGTTGTACAGTCACGTGGCAACGTATGAGTCAGTAAACTTGTGAAAAAATGGTTGATTTAGCAGCTGCAGATTTTTGACGTAATGGACTCATTGTGATGATGAATTATTTGATCTATGATGTCCTAACATTTTGATTGATTGTCGGATGTAGTTATAAAGAGATTATTAAATTGACAATTATTGACTGCATTTGGAAGGTCTGGGAAGGTCTAGTGGTGACCATGTTTTTTTTTTTGTGTTGGCTAATTGAAGATTAAAATAGACAAAAGACAGCGAATCTCCTTCAGAGAGCGGATATGGTGAGGAGGTAGCCAGCAATGGACATAACCGCTAGCTTTGAAAAAGTGCCGTTGTGTGATGTGCGCGCATGACAAGTGAGGTTTTATGATGTAGCATAAACTAACCAGGGATGCAACCTTTGTAGTATGGATGTGCATACACAGAAGTAAACATATATATGGCTCAATGAGATGATATTTTTGATTTACATAAACCTGAAGGAATTACACAAAATTTGTGTATAGCAACAGTGTAGCAATGACAAGACTTTAGTAGAAGAGCAAACACATAGTATGGTAGGTGTAGTAGGGCGAGAGCTTAGTAGGGCAGCTGTAGAAGGGGGCGATTGAAGCGTCGCTACGCATCCTACCACTTGCCTTAGTGCGTTGGGGTGGATGGATGATTATTCATTTTATAGATCAATAACACTTTATTTTAGTATTTTATCATTTCTTATTTCGTGGGCTCTATTATTTATATGTGCCCTTTTTCATGGTGATCAAATTTAGATTGATTATTTAATAACGTATTATTGGACGCCCGCATGGGCCCTAGGTGGACCATGCGGTGTGTTAGTTAGTCTAGTCTAACCTACGAAGGGAGAATTTGCATTCTCTCGGGCGCCTAATAAATGTCCGAGCACAGCTAGGCGTTGTGATGGCTAAATGGTGAAATAATGTTGATGTTAATCTTGGAGTGTGAATGTCTTAAATGGCGCTGTGAGTGTAAGGGACGAGGCGGGTCAAGTCAGGTGAATGTCTAAACGGCGCTGTGAGTGTAGGGGACGAGGCGAGTCCAGTCCAGTTGAGGCGAGTGAAGACGAGTCGACTGGGGAGGCGATGATTCGATACGAACCGAGGCTGGTTGAGACTAGGTGACCCGGGGCATATGGATTACTCGTGGGACCCGCAGGACTCGAGAGACCCGGAGGTTTCGGGAACCCGAGGGACTTGAAATACCAGGAAAATTGGGTGGAACCTCTTGGACCCTTCTGAGACCCTTTGGGACACCTTTGAGACCCTCTGGGGTCCTCTTGAGAAACTTTTGGATCCTCTTGAGGCCCCTCTGAACCCTGGTACCCTTTCTTTTCTTCCCTACGCGGTAAAGTTCATAGATTTTTTCTTATATATGTGAAATATTTGAGTAGAACAATTAGCTGTTACAGTTCACGGATTACTGGCACAGAGGGGAAGAGCCGCGTCGAGGCTTTTCGAGGTGCGTCGAGATCAGTCGAATTATGTCGAGACAGGTCGAGTTGGGCGCGACGAGTCGAGACTGTCCGAAATGAGTCGAGACAAGCCGAGATGAGCTGAGACGTGGGGACTCGAGGGACCCGGGGAGCTCGGAGGACCTGGTGGACTTGGGTTATCCTCAGGGGCCAGCTGGCTCTTTCGGGACCTGAGGCACCTCTCCCCTAGCACAATAAGTGTAATGTCAATAATCTGAGCTGTTTTTCAGCCCATGATGAACCTGCCCCTTCTTTCCTCTTCACGATCCACAATTTTGTCATCTAAAATAATGCTAGTGTGTTTGAGGAGAGTTCCTGTTTGTAATTATGTGAATAAGGATTTATTCAGTCTGTGCTCGCTCGCCCGTGCACGAACCATATGTAATTTCTCTAGTCAACCTGGACCGCGTACCTATAAGCCTTGGGATGCATTGAGGTTGGAGTTGATCTAATCCGCAAAGCCGTAGACCTTGTACAAATTTCGACGATACTGACTGTGCACACTGGCGTGCGTACATATTACTCTTGAGGTTCTAAGTAGTTGGATGCAGGGATTTGTTTTGTCTGAGTCTTTATCTCACTTGAATAAATAAATTGTACTGTAACTGAACTAGACCGCGTAGCTGTAAGCATTCCGTTCTTTGCTGTCGGAGCGTAAGCCTTTTACTAATCTCGACGATGCTACCTGTACGCACTGGCGTGTATGCATATTGCTCATGAAGTTTGAAATTATTAAAAGCGCATATCCGTTTTGTCTAAGCGTTCTTCTTGTGAGCACCAGCGTGCATCTGATACGACTGAATTTTTCAAATTATTCTACCTTTGATGACGTTGTTTTCTTGCACACAGAGAAGTGCGAGCCTATTGGAATCCATGTTCGTTGAGCCCTATGGGGAGCCTGTTCTGACTCGCGTTGAGGCTCCGGTGGAAATGTGGCCTAAATCAAATCAAATCGACTTTGTGCGACATACCATCGGGCAATTATGATTAGGGTAATTACAACTGGTCTGCGTCCTCCTCCTACAAGTTCCATTGCCGTGCTATACAACCAATCCGAAGGGAGTCTCCTTGTCAATCGCAGCCTAATCCCCGATGGCTTTGTAGCGCCTAGCTTTGATGGATAGTATAAGACGATGTCAAGTTAGAATGATGTCTAGTTTGATGGATGGTATAAGACGATGTCTAGTTAGGAAGACGACTAGTTTAATGGATGGTATAAGACGATGTCTTGTTATGACTTCTCATTACAAAATGTTAGCAAATGTTGATGTTCCAACCCCATGTTCTCGGGACTCTAACCACTTGCATGCGTGATTTTCCACCCCATTTACTTGCTATTTTTCACACCCATGTATTTTGTTATTTATCCACCCCAAGTATTCATTAGTTTTCAACCCTGCGTCACTGGTTTTCCCAACGCTATATAGTCGTAATTACTTTGTAAAAATAAACATTTTCTGTATTTGCAAAGATGATACTATTGTAAATAATATTTCGCTCCGTGTAATCCGAACCGGCGGCCCCTAGAGATGAGCTGTGACGAATTCAACTTGAACTCTCGTTTTCGTTAATTCAAGTAGCGTAGTTGATAAAGAAGTTTCATGTCTTATGTTTAAGAATTTATTCCTTTCCTAAAAATTGAAAACCCACTGCCAGACGATGGAAATAAATGATCTAACAATAATATCAAGTATTGAAATATGTCCACCAAGGGGCAATCGCTGTGATGCAGTTACAAATGAAGTGCGAGTTTTCGTAAGTCCTCTGTTCCCTATAAAGCCTGTTCGCTTACCTCACCAACCCATCAGAAGCTAATCGCTTCCGGAGAAGATACCTGCCCTGCGATGGAGTTAACAGACTTGTGTCAGAGCTCTTGTGGAGATGGACCCAATAATATATTATGATCTAATCTGTAAAAATGCCAGTGAGGGTATAAATTGAATAACGGTGCAAAGGAAATTACTATTTCACCCCCTAGTATACTTCGGTTTATAAATAAAAGAGGACAGAAACTAATATCGGATCAGATCGCTGTGTATTTATAATTTATTATGCCAAAGTTTTTATTTACCTAAGCACCAGCGTGCATGCATACCTCAATTAGGAATACGAAATGATTCAAATACCGATGTAGTTAGCTCCGGTGAACATTGACCCTTTAATCTGACCTTTGTTAAGTCGGTTCCGCTCACACTTGAGCGTTAACTTATCGGAATTGGTCTTCGTGGGCTATTGCACGGGACCTCGCGAAGACTCACACGAGGGCTCCGGAGGAGTTGGGCCCCAAATCTAATCTAACGTTAAATAATCTTTTATTCTGTGGTGCAATAAAATTCGGTAAATCAAATCAATAGAAGTGCCAAACCTGAACTTATTCATTTATCAATGCAACCCGATGGGATTTATTTGTATCGGCCTAAGCATTTGCGTCGGCCTAAGCAATTACGAATCCAACATTTGACGCTATGATATTCTTGAGTTAACTTATAACTGAGGTTGGTGAGGCAATTTAACCTCAACGGTGCGGGGGAGCCTGCCATGACTTACGTTGAGGCTCCGGTGGTGATGTGGTCCAAATCAAACTGTAAGATACGATATCATTTCTGATACCATGGAGAATATGGTGGGGTAGTTGGATACCATGAATTAGTCAATATATAATTAGTACACGTACGTTTGCCCCACGGGTCAGAACAACGTAGCATAGAATAATACGTACGTTTCCCTGCAAGTTAGAAACACGTACCGTCGCCCCGCGGGTTAGAAATCCGTGCTCCAAAGTTAGGTAGGTTGGGTAAAAAGGTTCCTACAATATGCTCGCAAATTGCCAGCTAATATACCTAGCTGCTCGCAACATAACGACACGAAGCCACTACCCCGCCGCATCAAACTGCGACTAGGTGAGCACCACAGTATACATTTTGATTTCGTACCATACTCCAATCAAATTACCTCTACATCTCGCTAATTGATTGACATTGCCGGAGGACACTCTCTTTTCTCTGTTGTTTTATGTGTCATGACATTAAAACAATACATTGGACTAGAAATTAAAAGAAAAGAAGTCGACAAACATTTAATCAATTATGTCAATTTATAAATTCAAGTGGCATTCAATAATGCGACCGAAAACAAAATGTCCCAACATGATGTCGTATGTTACGTTTTCTAACAAATTGTTCTTCATACGGAAACACATTGGAAACTACCTGCCTAGTCAACATGACATGTCACCTATGCTCATGAAAAAAAAACTCTGCAATGAGTTCTAATAGATGGGTCGGACACGTTCTTCCATAAACGAGAAAACATGAAAATTGGGTGTTTGAACAGGAAAAACATGAACGCAAGCATCCCTAGAACGACACTGATGAATATCAAATAGTTGACGTGGTAGTTTGCATTCAGGAAGGGAATTACAATCAAGATAATTTTGTACGTACAAGTTCAAACTGGTATGATTGTAAAATTACGTTTGAGGTACTATGAACACACGAAATAGCGTGTTGTTTTCGATATCTCTCCGTTGCGAGCGTATGCTTCTATGACTATAAACATAAAGCTGTTGTTCCTCTGAACCAAAAGGAAACAGTCATATGTATTTGCATACTTATCAAACATACTATCTCCATGTATGGGTGTCGGGTTATTTCTCATGATCAAAGTAGTTACCAATGTAAGTCAATTGGTGGGAAGCTTTGTAAACAAACATTGCGGCGGAAAATTTAATAAGTCGATGCTAGGGTAGATTATTCCATTGAAAAATTGAGGCAACGAGTGGTCACGTTTGCTAGCATGTGAATGTGATATAATGACGCACTTTTGACTAAGAATGGAAGGCCTTAGGTGTGTTTTGTAGATAGAATCATACACGTTTCTACAATGGATTATAGAAAGCCAGTCATTGAGGATTTCTGTCATTTCCATATCGTTATTGAGTTTCATTTGTCAACTGTACATGACAAGGGCTGCAGGCGCGAACATAACTCCCGTGACGTCACAAACGTAGTCCACTAAGGCCGGTATGATACAGTTGTAGCAAAGCTGCTACGTCGTGGTAGCAATCAACTCCGTCTTCTCTATTTTACCATTTTAGTATGCCTATGTGATGTCGCGGATCCTAGGCTCATGTATGTAGATGTACGGGGTCAAGGGGGTCAAGTTCCGATGAAAATAGACCCTTTAATGTAGTCTAATCTGCGTGGTCATGTTCCATAACAAAAATTGCTGATAATTTTTATTTATGCGTTCGGAACACTGCAATAGGGTGATGTTGTCACGGTCTCTGCATTTTAAGGGGGAGGGGGGTGGTGGACCCCTTCAACCAAATCTTGCTAGGTGGGTGGTAACTGGTGCCTTCATTGAACGATGTTCTGGCCTCTGAGTTGGACTAAAATGCCCATGGTTAAGGTCGAGAAACACTAATTTTTTATTGTATTCCTATATTCAATTTTAGTGTTGACTAAACAGTAGTCTGGCTACCAGAAACCAAGTGGTCTGAGAAACATGGTTCATCGTTAAGGTGAGGTTGGCCAACCGAAGCCCCGCCACAATCCGTCGACGGGTTTCTCGCTAGATACAAAATGAGGAACAACTTGATAAAGAGTGTATGATCTCTGGGCAAAACTTTGGCTTTTTTATAAAATAACTGATAAAATGTACACATTCAAGAGAATGTTGTTAGATTCAAAACCGGACTCACAATCGCTGTGACCTTGGGTAGAGGAAAAAGGGTAGATAGAACACTCTTGAAACATTTGAACAATTTTATTCCACACATTTATGCAAAAATACACGATCATACATGGTAATATCAGGTTACACAAGGCTACTAGGACAGCACCGGAGGGATTTTTGAAAGAATTTTTGATCACCATCATTTTTTAATATAATAAACAATTCGTTCTAAATAAGATCCCAAAAATCTAGAACCGCTTTCCACAAGATGTGGTATATGTTAACAACTTCAAGTCCATCAAACACCAGCTGGACTGGGAGATCAATCCACCGTCACATTGAGTTTTTTTTTTCTAAATGGGGCCCGAAGGCCCCGGGAAGATGCCTCCACCGTTTATTTCCTAAGGCCCCCAAAGTAGGGTGACCCCTGGCCCCAACGCTCGCCATAGGTTTTGACATCCAACCATACTGCTGCCGCCTCCAGCCCTGCTGGAGTTACGGCCTACCCCCTCTACCTTAAAAGTGAACAGATCTGAAGCTCCTCTAGAAAGATTGAAACATCTGCCTCAGAAGGGGGTGGCCGCTGTTCATGCCCAACAGCAGCACATTTAGGTTAAGTTAGCTGTACTGCAAACATTTAATTGATAAAATGACTCATCAGCCCGTGCCAGACCTATTTACTGAGCCTTTGAACACAACAACTCCAGTTTCTTATGGGATGAAGCGTAAGCAGGGCAAGAAACACGTGGGAAGTATGTACCACCAATTACATGAAATGCCAATAAGTTACCATTTTGTTGGCTACCAAAACTGACAAGGCATATTAAATAGAACACAAAACATAGCATAATATACAAGTGACTTTACAGACTGCAGATAATTACAATAATAATTTGCAATCAAGCAATCCAAACACTGGGGATGAACCCACTGATCTAAAGTAATCTGATTCAAACAGGTTCCTGCAGCGGTTGGGTTTGGCCCAACAGATAGGCAACGCATTCAGCATCCTATCAGCAGGTCTGGAGGCCGGTGAGAGGTTTTAGTGGGTCGGAGGGTACCCCGTCTGGGTAATCACATCCAACCCCACATTTCGTTCCATAAGGAAGTTTCCTCTCTCAGAAGGTTATTTATTTTAATTTAATAGGAGGTGGGTCTGAAGATGCATAAACTCATAGGGCTACTCATCATAAACTATGAACTCTTACGAAAGAAACTCATGCGAATGGAACTTTTAGAATTACTGACTAGTTCTGTCTATAAGCGCAATGTTAAATCATTATTAAGGTGAATTGAATGGATTGACATGCATTGTTTGTTTGCTAAGGATTAGCCTATATCACGAAAACAAACAATACGTTTCATGTAGATAATTCAACTACACTTGATATTTATGCCCGGTTATAAGATGACTATCACACTTAACTGTACACGTACCCAGAGGATTTTAACCTAAAGATCGTTTGTGTTGTTAACTCTCCCGCGGCTGCTCGAGGCTTCACCATCCTCGAATAAGAAAATGCATTCACTCGAAACTTGAACTCAAAAGTACAAAATGAATTGGAACTTGCATTTATAGTGAGTTATCTCATTGACAACGCCTGGTCAGTGAAAAAAGCTACAACCGACACTGATTCACGGAGCTCATATACACCTTAATATCCATGTCGTACTGTTCATCTAATATTGACGGAGTACAGCTCCCTCTACGCCATGGAACACCTAATTCATGGAGCACAGCTATGCAAAGTTTGTGTAGCACAGCTATACCTACTTCACGTGGCACAGATACCCCTACTTCATGCAGCACAGCAACACCTACTTCATGCAGCACAGCTACACCTACTGCACCTAGCACAGCTACACTTACTTCACGTAGCGCAGACACACTTACTTCATATAGCACAGCTACACCTATTTCACGTAGCACAGACACACCTACTTCACGTAGCGGAGCTGCACCTACTTCACGTAGCTCGGCTTCTCCTAACTCGACTTGCGCAGTCATCCTGATAAACCATCGAT
>SDVV010043428.1:0-10250 GCA_016164225.1 Gammarus roeselii
TATTTATATGTATATATGTATATTTATACACATATATATAGATAGATATATATAATTATTTATACATATTTATCAGTATATATATTTACATTGATATATAGCCATCTCTGTTTGCATCACCGTTAGCCCGCTTGTTTTGTTGCACAGCCGGTCGTAGTAATTTTATTAGAAATGAATTAAGTTTCAATTAAACCTCCACTACATGATTTTCACTGCATATATAATGAATTCAACGGAAGTTGAAAATATAAAAGTGTATTTTTCGGAATGCATAAAAGATTTCGTTTGAGGAATATGTGCAAAGTCAAAAATGCTCAATGAAAAAGTGGACTGAGTATCCAAATTTACGTGGGGACAAAGAGGCCAATGTAGCTTAAGATTAACAGTTTATTAGCCCGAGACCGCAAGACTCAGCTGTATTTTTTACATTCCACAAACATAACGAAGTATATATACTTGAGAAACATCAACCAGCCCGCGTTCCACGTTTCCATGCTAATGACTGTGTTCGTGTTAGGAAGGAAGTTTCCACGCTAATGACTGTGTTCGTGTTAGGAAGGAAGTTTCCACGCTAATGACTGTGTTCGTATTAGGAAGGAAGTTTCCACGCTAATGACTGTGTTCGTATTAGGAAGGAAATTTCCACGCTAATGACTGTGTTCGTGTTAGGAAGGAAGTTTCCACGCTAATGACTGTGTTCGTGTTAGGAAGGAAGTTTCCACACTAATGACTGTGTTCGTGTTAGGAAGGAAATTTCCCCGCTAATGACTGTGTTCGTATTAGGAAAGAAGTTTCCACACTAATGACTGTGTTCGTGTTAGGAAGGAAGTTTCCCCGCTAATGACTGTGTTCGTATTAGGAAGGAAGTTTCCTCGCTAATGACTGTGCTCGTATTAGGAAGGAAGTTCTGATTGCATGAGGTAATTCAAAGGCTGTATGAGAGGGCAGGCATGCCCGCGGTGATGCCTGCAGAGACGGCCATAGTGTCGAGGGGCTCATATGAGTTGATGATATGGAATGAGAGAGACACACCAGTTGCCAGGGACTGCAACCCATCGTAAACCGGAATTTTAGTTGTAGGTATTTTTTGAATTATAAAATATCGACTGTTAAATACTCTGAGTTAAGTCTGCTTACGAGAATATTTTTGTAAACGAATACTACCTAGTCAATATGAAGAAGTGTATATCTAATCATACCATAAAACTCAACATCTTACACGTTAGTACTTCTCATTGTTCTCCCTTGATGGGAGAAGTCAGTCATATTTTTGAAGTACGCACAATAGTAGAAGGGGAATAAAATTATGTATGATTACCCTAATAGTTTCAAAAATTTCAATGAGAAACTGCATAGTGCCCTCTGTCTTCTTTATTATTTTTCCCAATTTTGACTTCTTGTCACTAACTGCCCTAATTTGGCCCGACACTTCCAATATTGTCATGTAATTTTGGGAGATAAATACTTTGGTCCGTTGCTTCGCTCCTCCATCGTTTACCCATTATCATGGAGGCCGAGTTGAGGATGGGTCTGCCGTGCGGATGGAGAAGATAGGTCTGCCGTGCGAATGGAGAGGATAGGTCTGCCGCGCGGATAGAGAGAATGGATCTGCCGTGCGGATGGAGAAGATGGGTCTGCTGTGCGGATGGAGAGGATAGGTCTGCCGTGCGGATGGAGAAAATGGGTCTGCCGTGCGGATGGAGAGGATAGGTCTGCCATGCGAATGGCGGGGATAGGTCTGCCGTGCGAATGGAGAGGATAGGTCTGTTGTGCGGATAGAGAGAATGGGTCTGCCGTGTGGATGGAGAGGATGGGTCTGCCGTACGGATAGAGAGAATGGGTCTGCCGTGCGGATGGAGAGGATAGGTCTGCCGGGCGAATGGAGAGGATGGGTCTGCTGTGCGGATGGAGAGGTAAGGTCTGTTGTGCGAATTGAGAGGATGGATCTGCCGTGCGGATGGAGAGGATGGGTCTGCCGTGCGGATGGAGAGGATAGGTCTGCCATGTGGATGGAGAGGATGGATCTGCCGTGCGGATGGAGAGGATGGGTCTGCCGTACGGATGGTGAGGATAGGTCTGTCGTGCGGATGAAGAGGATAGCTCTGCCGTGCGGATGGAGAGGATGGGTCTGCCGTGTGGATGGAGAGGATAGGTCTGTCGTGAGGATGGAGAGGATGGATTTGCCGTACGGATGAGGATGGGTCTGCCGTGCGGATGGAGAGGATAGGTCTGCTGTGCGGATGAAGAGGATGAATCTACCATGCGGATGGAGAGGATGGATCTACCGTGCGAATGGATAGGATGGGTCTGCCATGCGGATGGAGAGGATATGTTGGACGTGCGGATGGAGAGAATGGGTCTGCTGTACGGATGGAGAGGATAGCTCTGCCATGCGGATGAACAAGATGGATCTGCCGCGCGGATGGATCTGCCGACCATCCTGTGATGGTCTAATCCTGTGATGGTCTAATTTTGTGATGGCCTAATTCTGTGATGGTCTAATTCTGTGATGGTCTAATCCTGCGATGGTCTAATCTTGCGATGGTCTAATCCTGCGATGATTTAATCCTGCGATGGTTTAACCCTGCGATGGCCTAATCTTGCGATGGGTTAGTCATGCGATGGTTTAATCCGGCGATGGTCTAATCTTGCGATGGTCTAATCCTGCGATGGTCTAATCCTGCGATGGTTTAATCCTGCGATGGTCTAATAGTGCGATGGTCTAATAGTGCGATGGTCTAATCCTGCGATGTTCTAATCCTGCGATGGTCTAATCCTGTGATGGTCTAATCTTGCGATGGTCTAATCCTGTGATGGTCTAATCCTGCGATGGTCTAATCCTGCGATGGTCTAATCCTGCGATAGTCTAATCCTGCGATGGTTTAATCCTGTGATGGTCAAATCATGCGATGGTCTAATCCTGCGATGGTCTAATCTTGCGATGGTCTAATCCTGCGATGATTTAATCCTGCGATGGTTTAACCCTGCGATGGCCTAATCTTGCGATGGGTTAGTCATGCGATGGTTTAATCCGGCGATGGTCTAATCTTGCGATGGTCTAATCCTGCGATGGTCTAATCCTGCGATGGTTTAATCCTGCGATGGTCTAAAAGTGCGATGGTCTAATAGTGCGATGGTCTAATCCTGCGATGTTCTAATCCTGCGATGGTCTAATCCTGTGATGGTCTAATCTTGCGATGGTCTAATCCTGCGATAGTCTAATCCTGCGATGGTTTAATCCTGTGATGGTCAAATCATGCGATGGTCTAATCCTGCGATGGTCTAATCCTGCGATGGTATAATCCTGCGATGGTCTAATAGTGCGATGGTCTAATCCTGCGATGGTCTAATCCTGCGATGGCCTAATCTTGCGATGGTCTAATCCTCCGATGGTCTAATCCCATCTCACGTTCCATAATATGGGTGAACAACAGTTTATGACGTCAAGAACAGTCAACTTCAAAAGGCGAAGCATCAAAAACACATCCACCAATCGTTCTCAAATGTGTACTGTGTCCCGTTGTATAGTATTTCTACATTATAACGGGAATAAATGTTTTGGCGCGACACTGGGGTGTTCATATAGTCTTACGTAAGCAAAGTAAATCATGAATGTTCATCGATGCTGACTCGTTTGCAATACAATTCATGTAATGTCATGTTATGTTTACAACACAGCTGTTGTTCGCCTGAACCGTTGCGCAGCTATATAGATAACTAAAAAATGAATGTTTCATAAACATCACATTACTGAGCCAACATTAACGTATTTTGAAGTAAAGTTACCGAAAATCAATTTCAATTTTGATGAAGATCATTATCGTGGCAGGATGATGAGGTTGCCTGCTGGCCTTCGCCATAACCTCGATAGGGAACGGATTTCTTTCATAATAGGCCTATTGTATAATTACCCTCGTGACCGGCTGAAGAGGCAAGGGGGCCTCTGACGCTATGATATTACGCTATCATAATCGCCGCTGACACGGGCACGAATTATATCGCTGATTTTTCGTTGTGATTTTCTCCCAAACGCTATAACAATTATTAGTAAACGTACATCTAGTGATATTTGAACGTACATGCATGTACTTTTGAAAGCATATTTTTTCAATGTTCTCATGATTTATTTGATAGTTGTCTTCCTATTAATATTCATGCAAACATATTTGTTCGATTTCGTTCCTTCATTTCTTCCCCAAGCTCTTCTTTCCGCGTCAATAGAGCAAGTTCCTTATGACTAATGATAGGGATCCAACAGTGAAGGTACTACAGCTCTACGCTATGGTATTGTCAAAGTTCCTTATGACTAATGATAGGGATCCACCAGTGAAGGTACTACAGCTCTACGCTATGGTATTGCCAAAGTTCCTCATGACTAATGATAGGGATCCACCATTGAAGGTACTACAGCTCTACGCTATGGCATTGCCAAAGTTCCTTATGACTAATGATAGGGATCCACCAGTGAAGGTACTACAGCTCTACGCTATGGCATTGCCAAAGTTCCTTATGACTAATGATAGGGATCCACCAGTGAAGGTACTACAGCTCTACGCTATGGTATTGTCAAAGTTCCTTATGACTAATGATAGGGATCCACCAGTGGAGGTACTACAGCTCTACGCATGGCATTGCCAAAGTTCCTTATGACTAATGATAGGGATCCACCAGTGAAGGTACTACAGCTCTACGCATGGCATTGCCAAAGTTCCTTATGACTAATGATAGGGATCCACCAGTGAAGGTACTACAGCTCTACGCATGGCATTGCTAAAATTTGATTTCGCAAAAAAATTCAGTGAAGAATGATAGGCTGTCGTACGATTCGTCCGTTGCCAGCGCACAGTCCTGACACAAGTCGCCTTGATTAATGGTTCTGGGGGGAAATGGAATATGTGATTGCTCGTTATAAACTCAAAACTTTTGATGGTTTGAAGAGGATGGTTGACAAAATAGCTACAACAAATGATGAAGGTCAAGTGCGTCGAGATAAGCACAGCCAACGCCATGCACAGATGGTCGTTGTGTATTAAAAAAAATAGTGAACACTTCAAATGGAAGTGAATTCATTGTAATAATACATCAATGAGTCTCATTTGTTGTCACTGTACGGTAAAATACGTAAATTACTTTCTGTTTTATTATTGATTTAAAAAAGTCATATATTTCGGACATCCTGTACGTTAAAGGAGCTGTATCTTTACGTTACAGAGAAAATAAACATAGTTGTTTTCGTGATGAAAAAAATTGAAGTTGGTTGTAGCAATGACGAAAAGAAATAAGAATAAACCCCACAAAATCTATCGAAATTAATTATTTGTTGTCAAAAGTTAGACATCGTAGCTTTACATTATTTTCCGTAAAATCGCCCTTCTGACAGAGGTTTGTTTTCTTAGTAACCTACAAAATGTCTTTCACCTTCAATCTCTAATGTACTCATTGCTATTGAACAAGCATACTAAAAAAAATCTGCTTATGTGAATATTACTGAAATAATTTCGGTGCCCTCAGATTTGCCAATAAAATTACAGCTAAAAATGTATAGATAAAACAGTTATCGATTCCACAGAACAACAGCCATTCAGTATTGTAACACCTCGTCATTAGATGAGATCAGCTTGAGTCCTTATTTCAGAACGGATGCCAGCGCTATCCTGGGCGTTCATTCTAATAGTCGACCACAGTACTTTGGTCCAGCGAGACTGTTCAGTGTGTTGGTGTGTATATTGTGGAGGCAGTAGTAATACAGGATGTATGAACAGCCATAGTGTATATTGTGTATGAACAACCATAGTGTATTTCGTCGAGGCAGTGGTAATACAGGATGTATGAACAGCAATAGTGAATTTTGTAAAGGCAGTAGTAATATAGACTGTATGAACAGCCGGTGTGTATTTTGTCTATTCAGCAGCAATACAGGCTGTATGAACAGCCAGTGTGTATTTTGTCTATTCAGCAGCAATACAGGCTGTATGAACAGCCGGTGTGTATTTTGTCTATTCAGCAGCAATACAGGCTGTATGTTCAGCCAGTGTGTATTTTGTCTATTCAGCAGCAATACAGGCTGTATGAACAGCCAGTGTGTATTTTGTCTATTCAGCAGCAATACAGGCTGTATGAACAGCCGGTGTGTATTTTGTCTATTCAGCAGCAATACAGGCTGTATGAACAGCCGGTGTGTATTTTGTCTATTCAGCAGCAATACAGGCTGTCTGAACAGCCAGTGTGCATATTGACTCGGCAGTAGCAATACAGGCTGCATGGTCAGCCTGTTTGTATATTATAGGAGCAATAGTAATAGAGGCTGCATGGTCAGGCTGTTTGTATATTACAGAAGCAGTAGTAATAGAGGCTGCATGGTCAGCCTGTTTGTATATTATAGAAGCAGTAGTAATAGAGGCTGCATGGTCAGCCTGTTTGTATATTATAGAAGCACTAGTAATAGAGGCTGCATGGTCAGCCTGTTTGTATATCATAAAAGCAGTAGTAATAGAGGCTGCATGGTCAGCCTGTTTGTATATTATAGAAGCAGTAGTAATGGAGTCTGCATGAACAACCTGGTGGTATATCATAGAAGCAGAAGTAGTAGAGGCTGCATGGTCAGCCTGTTTGTATATTATAGAAGCAGTAGTAATAGAGGCTGCATGGTCAGCCTGTTTGTATATTATAGAAGCAGTAGTAATAGAGGCTGCATGGTCAGCCTTTTTGTATATTATTAGAAGCAGAAGTAATAGAGGCTGCATGGTCAGCCTGTTTGTATATTATAGAAGCAGTAGTAAAAGAGGCTGCATGGTCAGCCTGTTTGTATATTATAGAAGCAGTAGTAATAGAGGCTGCATGGTCAGCCTGTTTGTATATTATAGAAGCACCAGTAATACAGGGGTACATAACTGCGAACTAAAAAAAATAATAATATAGCCCATTTGTAATGAGATAGATTCTAGTCCTATTTCCGCGTCAAATAATAGGATGCAAATATACAGGTATCTATAGTTGGGAATTCTAACGCTGCAACATGACATTTCTTGAAGTACTCTCAATATACAGAATCGATGTCTAGAAACTTTAAAGCTTTTATAGAAGAACATTTCTCAAACATTGATACAGCATCTGACAAATACTTCATTTAGAAATACAACATCGTGCCCTCCTGCTAGAATTCTTCTTGATTTCCTCCTTGGCTTAACCGGGCTAATAATCTTTGTTAACATTGCAAGGTGTCGTCAAACACCAATTCCGGCACCGATGATGCCCCGAGCGGCCTTTCCTACACGGCCACAAGATGTCGTGACCAGCTCTGCTGCTCTCGACGCAGCACTGGCAGGGAAAGAAGTTTACACTTGATAAAGGTACGCTCCAAAACTTTGAATGAACACAATGCTTTTCTGATTACCGTTTCGAGTATATTTTCCTACAAAAAGAGTTGATTTTAGTACTAGCCGAATAATTTTGAATGACAACCTCTACCCTTCGTCTTCAAGTACATACTTTAATGTACAATTGCATGGTCATAAATAGAGATCTCAATGCCGGAATTATACATTGCGAGGGCAAGATTTTTGTACACAGCTGTATATAACACACAAGTCGCACGCTCGCTGCTTGTAAAAGGGGATCCGATGCTGTAATGGCTGTCGATAAACACCTTTTTCTGTATTTCAATGCGGAAGTGATCGAATGTTGCGCCAGCGCATGTAGTCCTTGAAATAGACGCATGTAACTCGGACCTCCAAAATGTGTATTTGTCTTATAAGACACTTTGGGGGAGCGAGGTGTGAGAAACAACATCTCTACCGTGCGTGCACGATCGTATATTTTGGCATTGCCCAGTACAACTGCCAGCGAAAGACAGAGACGGAGAATTTTCAGCTAGACAAAAAGTGTGGACGTCTGCTCACTCAAAATTATACTTCGATTTTCATGCACATGCATTCATATGAATAATTTACTTTGAATAATATTAAAAATACAGAAAGTAATTTTGTCTTCTAACTTGACCACATATTTTCTCCATGTGTTTTTCAAGACTATGCACATGCATACGATGATAATCCCACGCGAAATTGTGACCTGGAAGAACGAGCTATCTGAGGGTGTAACCATGAACATTACACTATAAAAACAATGGACTTCTTCCTTATGGAGCGCCTTGGACGTCGCAGAATGCAATACTTCCCTGTCATGCCCTAATAGTGCTGCTAACCTTATTTTACGTTCAAGTACCACACACCTGTTCCCCCACTCTAATGCCACACACCTGTACCCACACTCCAATGCCACACACCTACACCCACACTTCAATGCCACACACCTATACCCACACTCCAATGCCACACACCTATACCCACACTCCAACGCCACACACCTATACCCACACTCCAATGTCATACACCTACAACCACACTCCAATGCCACACACCTATAACCACACTCCAATTCTCCACACCTATACCCACACTCCATTACCACACACCTATAACCACATTTCAATGCCACACACCTATACCCACACTTTAATACCACACACATGTACCCACACTCCATTGCCACACACCTATCCCCACACTCCAATGCCACACACCTATACACACACTCCAATGCCACTCACCTATTCCCACACTCCAATGCCACACACCTATACACACACTCCAATGCCACACACCTATTCCCACACTCCAATGCCATACACCTATACCCACACTCTAATACCACACACATATACCCACACTCTAATACCACATACATATACCCACACTCCATTACCACACACCTATACCCACACTCCAATGCCATACACCTACAACCACACTCCAATGCCACACACCTAAAACCACACTCCAATTCCCCATACCTATACCCACACTCCATTGCCGCACACCTATAACCACACTCCAATGCCACTCTGTGAAGGTAAACGAGAAAATATTCAGAGTGTTGGATGTGTTGGTCCCGATGCTGCTTCCAGATGCATTTTCTCCCAACTGTGTACGACTTTCATGAGAGGAATTTGGGCAGAATAATTGAAAAAAGTATCTTGATAATGATATAACATTCCGCCCCACGCCGGGTATGAAGGCAGGTGTCAAGCGGGTGTTTACCCAGAGTCCCAGCCGCCGTGGGACTGTTCCATCTGTCGTGGGTCTCTCCCAGCCGTCACGGGACTGTGTTAGCCGTCGTGGGTCTGTCTCAGTCGTCACATGACGGTTCCAGCCATCGTGAGTCTGTCCCGGCGTCGTGTGCCTGTCCCAATCGTTTTGGATCTGTCCCGATCGTCGTGGGTCTGCCCCAGTCGTCGTGGGTCTTTCTTAGTCGTCGTGGGTCGGCCCCAGTCGTAGTGGGTCTGTCCCAGCGATTGTGGGTCTGTCTCAGTCGTCAGGGGACTGTTCTGGCCGTCGTGGGTCTGTTCCGGCGTCGTGTGTTTGTCCCAATTGTTGTGGGTCTGCGTCAGTCGTCATGGGTCTGTCTCAGCGCTTGTGGGTCTGTCCTAGTGGTCGTGGGTCTGTCCCAGCGGTTGTGGGTCTGTCCCAATCATCGTGGGTCCGTCCCAGCCGTCGTGGGTCTGTCCCAGTCGTGGTGGGTCTGTCCCAGTCATCGTAGATCTGTCCCAGTCGTCGTAGGTCTGCCCCAGTCGTTGTGGGTCTGTCCCAGTCGTGATGGAACTGTCCCAGCGGTTGTGGGTCTGTTCCAACCGTCGAAGGTCTGTCCCAGTTTTCATGGGTCTGTCCCAGCCGTCGTGGGACTAGACTGTCGTGATGCCAGGCGTGGGCTGTTGTAATAAACCAGGAATTTCCCAAACATCCAAATAACCTCGTGCAGGCATCAGGGTAGGTTAGTGCTCTGCTGTGCAACAATCAGCTTGTTACCGAGCAGTGCACGTACGTCTTTATACGTAACTACGCACAATGCATGTAACGCTATACAGAAGGCGTGTGCATCGAGTGGTTTAGGGAGTGGTATTGACGGAACTAAGATCACAAAAGGCGTGTTCATCGAGTGGTTTAGGGAGTGGTATTGACGGAACTAAGATCACAAAAGGCGTGTTCATCGAGTGGTTTAGGGAGTGGTATTGACGGAACTAAGATCACAAAAGGCGTGTTCATCGAGTGGTTTAGGGAGTAGTATGGACGGAACTAAGATCACAAAAGGCGTGTGCATCAAGTGGTTTAGGGAGTGGTATGGACGGAACTAAGATCACAAAAGGCGTGTTCATCGAGTGGTTTAGGGAGTGGTATGGACGGAACTAAGATCAC
>SDVV010043429.1:0-10250 GCA_016164225.1 Gammarus roeselii
ATACTCATATGTTAGGTATACATCGATATTCAACATAAGCATGATGTCACCAAGACCCTGTTGCCGAAAATGCCCAAGATATAGGGGTGACGAAAAAGTGCAAAATATAAGTGAATCCAAACAGTCCTGGGTGAAATTAATGTCGACGAATATGCCCTGGGGGAAAATATGTCGCCTAATATGACCGGCTGAGAATAACGACAAATATGCTCTGGAGATAGGTACTCCGAAACGCGCCCTGGAGATTTGGGGCGCGATAAGCCCCTGACGTTTCCTGTAGCCGAGTATGCACGGGTACTGCGGCAGTGGATTCTGTGCCGTTGCTTGAAGTGGACCTCAATTTGCTTGTTGTCCAGAGGTTAGTTATTTAATGTGAACTTATGTATATTTTATTTCAGTATCAGTGTTATGATATGTTGTATTGTAGATGATTATCGGCTGTGTTATGAATATTTAGTGTTTCCAAGCTAGGGGGATCCTATTTATTTCCTTTTCTCATATGTTATTTTGACAGTGTTGGTGGGTGCTCACGACCCCTTATCTCTTGGTCGCGAAGAGGTTCTACCTCCCACAATTAGTCCGAGTGGCATACATGTTTCACTCTGTCATAGTCGAACATGTTTCGCGTGCCAGTTTATGTTGTTCTGTGATTTGAGATACAGTGAATGTTTAACAGTGTTTGCGAGTGTTATGTCGGTGTTACGAAGCCGTGTGTTATTTTATAAAGTGTCCTAGAACTGGTCTAGTGCCTCATTCTCCTCTTCAATTTTCAGTAATTTATTTTTGTGAAATGCCTTTGGCACCAACAAACTTTTGAGGAGATCGAGAATGTGAATACGACTTTGGACATTGGGATAGCTAACAAACCCGTTCGATTCAAATTTAAGTGATGTGTTGGTTTGTAGGTAATTAAGTAAGCCCGAAGACAGAGTCTTAGCCACGGGGGGCAATGAGGCCGTATATTGTGCTGCAAAATCAGCATTATTTGTTTCCTTTTGTTTGATCGATTCCGGCGTGGGCTCTGTAGTGATGCTTGAGCGGTATAGGCCTTGTATAAAATTAAATAATTTTAGTGCTATTTCAGGGAAGGTATCAAATCTAGCATATCGTCTCCACGTTCGTTCAACCTCTGACTGCGATATGTACTGCTATGTTCTGCTATTTCTGGCGGCCCTGTTGTGGCAGATAAGGGTGTAGCGCTACCGCCAATATGATTTGTTGTAAGCTTATCCATCTTTGATTTTGGAACTAGGTAATAAACCGATTCACACATGGATTATTTTTGTCATGAAACTCACTGCAGTGGGTAATAGTAAATTTAACAGAAGTCCTCCGCGCAGAGTTGATAATGTTTACCTTTTGGTCCCGGAAGATTACTCGAGGAAGATTTACTGCCTAATCGTTTTAATATAGGGTTGAATTTAGTTACCCGTGACTTGGTTAGCTTGTCACACGCTAATTTTTCGCTCTGTATATTTGTAAATATTTTGAAGTTGAGTTCAACTTCTTTATCAGTTAAGTATTTGATGAGTTTACTACGCTCGGATGATTTTAGTTGATTTAATTTATCAAAAAACGCAATTTCCTTTTCAAAGTACGGTCATCACACATCACGACACGATGTTTTCTTCATGAATCCACGTAGGCTGGCTGTCTGGATAATCCGTGTAAATCCCGTAGATTTGCTTTCTAACTTATCTAATTCGGCTCTTCAGGACCTTGATGGAATAGATATCAGGTCTGTCACACTGAACTAGTTCCTGCCTGTAGGCAAAACCTATGATTGGTTCATCTGTATCGAGCGGTGTTATTTAATTGGTCGGACGGTAATGTTTTTGTTTAACACGTAAAATACCAAGCACTCCCTTCGTGAACTTTGATTTGTGTCCTCTCCTGAATGTCTTGAGACTAGGATCACTGTACTGAAAGTGTACGTATGCTCCCTTCTTTAGATGTGTGATGGGTACTTTAATTCTTTTACGTCGTATTTTATACATTTCCGACAACAGTGTCTGAATTTGTCTTGGGTCGTTTAACAAATAAACGTCAAAAGGGACCCGACCCATTAATGATAAATGTGATGTCATATTTTACGTGTTCACAATTGTTTGCAAGTCATCTATATGGCGTTCTGTCTTTGCATATATTTACCCAACTTAAGTTTTACTGTCCGTAATGAGCGTTTAGCTGGGGATGCTCTGATGGCCTCGTTGTAGGTGTAATCAATAGATATGTTCTTGCTGCCCAAATAAGATTTAAAGTTTTTGTTTGTAAACTACCTCCCCTGATCTGAACAGATCCGAGTCGTTGGCCATACTAGTTTGTTGAATATAGTATCAAATGCTGCAATCATATTTTTAAATGTAATAGCTCTCAAGGGTTGTAAAAACAGATATTTGCTAAATATATCAATAACGATCAATAAATATAAAATTCCGTCATTTTTATCTGCATAATCTTTAAAATAGGCAACATCCGCTCAGAGAATCGATCCTGGACGCGCAGCTGTGGACATTCGTCAGCTAAATTTCAAGGGAGCTTGTTTAAATCGTGTAAAAGTCTCTGACCCTTGAAGAAATTTTTCGACATCACGTCTTGTTGTAGACGGACAAATATTCGTATAACTTTGATGTAGGGCCTTCGCTCTAGAGTATGATCCAACAGCATATGGATTGTAGTAGACACACTACATTCTAATTCAATACTAATCTCAAATCTGGCTTACATTTTATTTTTTGGAGAACTATTTGAGTGTGTGAAATCAACCAAGATGCGCCCATATGGTTTTTGTTCCATATGCAACTTGTACACGGAGATAAACGATTTAATCTTGTCTTTTGCAAGGAAGGTTTTGCCTAGCTAAAGTAATTGAAGTATATCGCGCATGCGTAGGATAAGAAAGTGTGTGGCGTTCAAAGATATTGTACGGTGGAATGGATTTGAGTGAAAGAGTGATTGGTTTAAATATATCTCATTGATATTTGCGTGGCGGCCCCGACGAAAAAAAAAATACAATAATACGTAGAGACTCTGATTTCAACATGAAATCGTCATACACTACAAGGAGTTTACATTTAGTGTGTTTGACTAATGGATCGAATGCGACTTGTTCTGAATGTATTTTAATTTTTTCGAGTTTCCTTACAGGAAAGTGCTCTGACCCCGAAACGACCACCTCATCGCAGCTATCAATGCATTTAATAATTATTTTTCCCACATGGACACTCTTCCCACTAGATGAGAAACCGCTCACAAACAATCGTGCGGGTTTGGTGAAGAGGTTGATGTCCGCATACCTAATCGTCTCCATTCTCCCCAACAAGTGATACACAACTAACTATTTTTCAATGAACCTTTAATTTATATATACTTTCTCTCTTTATTCGCAGGACCCGTTCGGCGTCACCAGGTAACTTGGCTATTTACATCTTTAAAGTTAGTTCGGTCATACCAAAATATTTGACATCAACCAATGTGGCTTCCAGCAAACTATAGATTAATTAATTTTTATTCTTATTCAACAGATCATAGTAACAACACGATCGGGGGTAGGCCAGATCAACCCGGAACATCAGGGATGATAAGGTATGTTTAAAAAAAATGTCTACATATTTTTATACTTTGTAATCAAACTATTTCATGATAGAGTTAAAACAGTGTTATATTTTTTTCTAAACACATAACATTTCATGTGCAGGCCTACGCAGTATCCTTCAGCAAATTATCCGTATCAGGGCTATCCGCTGGCCAGTCTTCGTCTAAACTATCAGGGTGATCCTAGGTACGGTAACCCAAACTACCAGCGTCACCCGCTGCCTGTACCTCACAACCAGCCACTCCATCAGCCTCAAGCATGCATGCTCGACAACAGTGGCAGACACATGCGTGGCAACCTCGACAACCGTGGCAGAGGCCACCGTGGCAGAGACCACCGTGGCAGAGACAACCGTGGCACTACCCGCAACAGACTACGGAAACTGACTTTTACAAAGTCGGACATCATGCATTATAAAGGTTATTGTATACAAAATATTTTTTCTGATTTTTATTTAATAAGTTATTACATTTTTACTAATACAGTCAACATCTTCCTTCAGGAACAGCTTCACCATAGGTTGAGAAGGCGAACAATCTTTCTGGTATATCCATCGTTAGGGGCTTGACTTCCGAGTCTCGCTCAAGTGACAGAGATGTACTACGCTCCAGCATGATTTCCTCTTGACTGAGGAAGCTAACTATTGAGTCGGGACTTAGTACAATTCTAGACTTATGCATTTTTGATTTATTGTTTTAGAACAGAAGCGATGTTTCTTCAGAGTTGCTCTCCAGTTCCACACTCAACGAGTCCTGTCTTATTAAAACAGTCACTTGTTCCTTCATCTCCACAATGTACAATGAATCAAAGATGAATCAGAGAAAAGCGAAACAGCCGACGACTACCCGAGTGAAATCATTTGCTTGCAACAAAAGTGTTACAGCATGTTGCTAGAGTCCGACGCTACAATATCAGCTGCTAAGGGCGTCAATTACCAGACACAAGCCAAAATCAGACATGAACAATACAGAGACATACAAAACCAGAAAACATACACACACTTTGAGACCATACACATCATTCGCTCGCAAGCATACCACCTTCAAACTGTACTCAATATTAAAAATTGTCTCAGTAAGTTTGAAAACAAACGCTACTATGTCGATGCGTGCACAACTCTTGTCTATGGGGCTCCTGATAGTCCCCAAAAATCCATGTGTCGTGGATGATGATACAAATGAAAACATGGATTTAACTTGGAAGAGACGTAAGCCGGGTGAGGCCATCTTTGGCGAGTACACCCGGGTGGATAACGAAAGTACATCCACGTCTTCAGGTTTTATTCTGTAAATGTTCCTAAGATGTTGTAAATATAAACATATGTAAATAAATATATACTTGAACATCTATGTTTCATTGTCCAACTAGTTAGAGTATATATTGATGTCTACAAGTGGTTTGTTGTCAGTATGACGTAGGACCCAGTGCAGGATGCAGGAACCGGAGGACTTTTTTGTCGATGTCTCATCGCTGGGCAGTAGTCAATTGTGCCAAAACAACACATCATCAAGTTTTACTTACAACATTTGTCCAGGAATACAGCCACAAGGAGAGTGGAGCGTAGGTCTTGTAGAAGTCCTTTGGTTCCTGCAGGATGCAGGAAGCGGAGGACTTTTTTGTCGATGTCTCATCGCTGGGACATCGACAAAAAATGACTGGGTCAAGATAAAAAAGCACGATGGACAGTACAACATTGCAATCTACGTAGACTATTTTATTGATAAAGATGAACGAGTCTGGCATGAAACTGCTTTGTTTGTTTCAAGCGAAAACATCTTAGGCAATACATTGGAAGATCACATCTTCGAGCTAGAAATCAATATCAGAAAAAGTCTGTCAAGGAAACGAATCGTTAAAGATGAACGAAAATTGTTTGAATATGATAGTGTCACAAAACGCATGAAGTTCAAGGCCTTTAATCTACAAAACATGTTGCCACACAAATATACTGAAGCTACAGTGAATTGGTACGTTATTGGAGATAGATCGGCTGATTTAATGGGTTGAGCGATGGGTAAATATAAAGTCGGTGAAGGTGCCGTAAGCGAAAAAATGTCTTCTATGAACGATAATGTACGCTACATAAACGTTTACTCTGATATAATTTGACGCAGTTTTATGTCCGATAAGCTAGTCAATATTTTTGATGTTATTCCAATTGATTAATCTTATTCATTTACGCGTGCACATGTCGAATATAAAAAATTAGAATGTAGTCATATTGATTCCATTTCCATCGATCTATAGAGATAGTGTTGGCGGTATCATCCCGTTCAAGGATGGTGGATCGAGGATATGCGTATTGCATTCTAAACGAAGCTAGAGCCATATAAATATAACGCTGGATATAAATTAGGTCATTTGGTAACTAGCAATCATGAGGGTGGTATATGCAAATGCGTTGTACAAACAATACGAAGCTTTATTCGCGAAACGAGACAAAATACGTGGTGGTAGTTTACAGGATATTGACCGATTCACAAGTCCGATATCTAGACGGGGAGCGGATTCGTCTCAACCATAGCCAGTCTTGTAAGACGTACATTGCCTTTTCCATCAAAAACTGTACTACCTGCAGCTGCCGATTTGGCTGAAAACATGGCACACGATTACTCTGAGCAGAAAGATATGCGAAAATCAACCAAGGAACATGGGACTGCTACACTCAAGAATGTTGTAAGGAAAGCCATGGCTGGAGGTAAGATCACAGAAAAAGTAACGAAAAAACGTAAATCAAAGAAAAACCGTGGAAAAAAGATGTAGTCGTATCTACCGTTGTTTAATTACTAATAAATACCACTGTTCATGCACCATCAACGTAAGTTTCGGGTGAGGTTCTATACCGACAACATGCTTGGTGGATCATTTCTCAACAAAACAGGGCTAGAAGCTCCTACTGAAAACTATGAAATGGGAGTGATTGATATGTTTGCAGCCTGCATCATGGTTGAATTGCCGATTCCTTTATCGAATTTCATATTGCCGGGTCCGATAATGAAATGATCGACTTGAGCTCGTTAACTGCAGAAGTGAAAATCCGTGTGAGAAATGCAAATGGAAGCGCGTTGGCCGCCGCTGCACATGTTACACTCGTAGACGGAATTTTAATCGCATGTTCCAAAGTCACTCACTATTCACAAATGGTGTTCAGTGTGATGGAAACAGTTATACAGGACTACTAAATAACCTCATGCCTATACATCCATGAAAAGCTCCTATCTAAACAATAAAGGGTAGAATATGATGCATAAATCCCTGCAAACACCCCTTCCAGATACCATCGTCGTAGCGGATTTTGCTAATTAAACAAAAATGAAGTTTGGATTCTAGAAACTGTACGTCATGGTATACATACGATGGGGCCACTAAACTTTGAGGAAGCCGGTAGCAATAGTTATGTATTGGATAATGTCAGCGTAAATATACGATTGGAGCTGCCAAAACCTAGTAGCGTACTATCGCACGACAATGAACAATACATCTAGTTAGTTGATTCGAACAAATTATGTGGTTAAAAAATTATACCATACACTACAGCTTTGCTTGCTCTAAAAAAACGCTCACAAAAAACTATGACATGATTGAATACATGTTCGATCGACTTATTGTCACAACAATCGTGTTTCCTACCGGTCAAAACTCCATCTCCATTGATTCCCCCTTCAACGGGGTGGTTCCTCATAAATTAGCCCTGTTTCTCATTGATCAAGCGGCACATAACGGAGTAAATAGTCGCAATCCAAATTACTTCAAGCATAACGACATCACAAACGTTATCGTCGATGTAAACGGAAACTGCAATACCAACATTAGATCATCGTTTCCCAGAGAGTGCGTCAAGCATACCATCAAACACTTGCGGCTCTAGGGACTCGTAACAGCTCTCATCTCATCACAAAACAATTTTTCCTTGCAGGAAGAACTATATTTAATTTAAATACAAGGTCAACCGACAATGAAGATGTCATTAGCCTAGAAAAAAGAGCAAACATACGTACAACAGTGAATTGCAAAAATCCACCCACTACGAATAAGATCTTGTTCCTGGTAGGTTATTCACTCGGTGTCATCCAAATAAATTCGTCATGGAGGGAATTTCCCCAACTATCTACAGTAAACATGGATAATAATCAAATTGAAACTATAGCCATGAGCGATGCAATTATGAAACGTGCCTATATAGGGTGTTTTGCTAAAAACAGAATGCCCATGCATCCAATGAACGGCTACATGATCCTAATAAAATGGGTCATTGGATCCTAATATTCAAAAACGATACCAAGCACTACTTTTTGGATTCGTTTGGGCTTAATCCAAAAAAATGGAGGAAATATAGCATCGTATTATATTACTCATGCAAAAATACAACTTGTACTGCAGAAACCGATCCGAAGTGATCAATCTTTGATTTGTGGAGCTTACTGCATCTACTTTGCGTATTATCCATGTCAAAATATACCCGTCAAAAAGATAATCGAGCGGTTCTCCAACAGCGAACGACGTAGAAATGATACCATGGTTAAAAAATTCATCTTGAACGTGTCCGAACGTCAACATTCGTGCAAGAAGGATATTTGTGGGGTTTTAACCTTTAATATTGCATGTAAAATATTATGTAACTGTTAGATTTATTATCAATAAAATTATCTTATATATGTATGTCATTATTATCCTTAAACTCTCCTAAAACAAGCATTGAAATTGTACATATGCAACATGACATGCAATGAATTGCAATACAGTATGCCCAGCATTGAAATGCGAATACCAAACGTAACCTATATGTATGTAAACATTCTATTTGTATAACCTATTAACAAATATAACCTATTAACATACCTTATGAATAATCCGAAAGCTGTCCGTCCGTTCGAATAAGTCACCCGTTCTGGTCTCCTTCTCTCCGCCCACCCCCCTACCCACCGTTAACTAACCCCCATCTTATTCCTTCCTTTAAAGCAAATTCGCACCCATACTATCTACCGTTGGCTACTAGTTTATTGGCCGCAGATCGTACTGTTCTTATTGATTGGATTAGTTGGCTACTAGTTCAAACGCCACAGATTGCACCGTTTATATTGATTTACTTACTTGACTTCTAGTTCAGTGGTCGCAGATTGTACTATTCTTAGTGTTTTGTTTAGTTGACTACTAGTTCATTGACCGCAGATTCTACTGTTCTTATTGTGTTGTGTAGTAGGCTGCTAGTCCTTCTTGCGAATCTTAGGAAATTTAGTAATTTTTATTTATGTAAAAAAAATCATTACATTTTCTAAGATTGGTACTGAATCGTGTACCAGACCTTTAGAAGTCATGTTTTAGAAATATATGATTCTACGTGTGCAGAATAGCGGGATCTAACGCAACACATCAGGATCCCTTGCTGCACATGTTTTTCATGTCATACATCAATGTGAACTCCTAGACTTGTATAGGTGCTACCATCTCAACTCAACTCTTAAGTAGTGTACATTTCGAAATATTAGGTAACACCGCAGAAAATTCAAATTCAGACCTTTTAACACCCGGTAAATACTAAACGCTTGTAGAATTCTGTGTGACGCATGAAGAATATGCTAGCCACAACAACTCGGCTTCAAAATGGGCCCCTAAATTGATTGCATAAAGTTTTCATCTACGGTGTCGGGCATTGCAACGCCTCGCCTGAGTTCTTCTGTTGCTAGGCGTTGGGTAGCTTCATCACACAATCTTCTTTTTTATTAGGGTTATCGATGTTCCAAAACTTTGAATTTAGATGATTCGTATTTGGCCTAAGCACAAACCACATCTCGTCCTATATTTTGTCTTGTGAATCAAGGTTAATAGAATCTGATAGCCAGGAGCAAGAAGACAAACGTTGATTTTTATACGAGTCATAAAGCACCTTTCACTCGTGGAACTTTTTCGGCTTCATTTTCAGTTGCGAGCGATGAATTTTATTAGTACACTCGCAGAAGTCAAGATTTCAAGCAGCTCGTACAATGGAAAAGGGATGATCTTCTTGAATCTCTTCAATAAGCAGTTGCTTTGTTTCTTGCGTTTCTGAGACTGTAACTTTGAAATTCAATTTGTATTGAAACTTTGGACAACGTGATTGAAAAGATGTGCCTGAAATTTGATCGTCTCTTTTCCTCTTATGTTAAATCTCTGAACGAATTTCCGTTTCAACGCAGTTGGAAGGGAAGTATTCCCGTATTCCGGTCACTCGTGAACATTATTGTTAGAGAAGATTTGTTGATTATTTCCTCAAAAAGAAACGGGTAATGACACTATCCATTATCATAGATACGATAGCATATTACGTTTACTAAAATCAGGCATTTATTCATTGATTAAACGCTGTCTCAAAATATATTTTTCCATGTAGATTAAAATAGGGGAAAATATATTTTTCCCTGTTGATTAAAATATACTTATTTCAACCTAAAGAATATAGATACAGATACAGACACTAGGCCGCATCCCCCAGAAAGGGGGGTGGCCGACGGCAAGGCGCACCTCACACCCTCACACGCTCACATTCACACAACTTAGCCCTTTTGTGCTAAAGGGTCCGGCCGGTAGCCCCTCAACTTACACTCTGGGTCCCGAATGTACCGAGGAACCGTCGTCAGCAGCAGGGCCCACAGTTTTCACTGGTTTACCCCCGCCGCGT
>SDVV010043430.1:0-10250 GCA_016164225.1 Gammarus roeselii
TCCACCTGGTCTCCCAAGTCCCCCGGGTTCCCGAAACCCCGGGTCCTCGAGTCCCGCGGATCCCACGAGTACCTCCTCTCCCTGGGCCACCTCCTCTCAACCAACCTCGATACATATAATAATAATGATAACACATTCAAAATTTATCACCATGAAAAAAGGGCAGATAAATATAATAGAGCCCAAGCAAGAAGAAATAATAGAATACTAAAATAAAGTGTTAATGATCTATAAAATGAATAAGCATCCATCCACCCCAAAATTTAGGTAAGATAAAGACTCAGATGAAACGAAACAAATCCTCGCCTCCAACCCCTCAGAACCTCTTGAGTAATATGTCCGTACGCCAGTGCGCACAGTTAGTATCGTCGAAATTGGTACAAGGTTCACAGCTACTCGGACAAAGTCAGCTCCGACAGCAGCGCAACACAATATTTACAGCTACGCGATCCAGTTGTATTAGTCCAATACATTTACTAAGATAGGATAAAGACTCGGATGCAACGAAACGAATCCTCGCCTCAAACCCTTCAGAACCTCATGAGTAACATGCCCACACGCAAGTGCGCAGAGATAGTATCGTCGAAATTGGTACAAGGTTCACGGCTAAACGCACGGACCAAGTCCGACAACAACGCAAGACAAAACGAATCCCCGCCTCCAACTACTCAGAACTCCATGAATAACATAAACGCGCGACAGAGCGCACAGACAGCATCGTCGAAATTGGTACAAGGTCTATGGCTTCACGGATTAGATGACTCCAACCGCAATGCGTCACAAGGTTTTATAGCTGCGCAGTTCAGGTCAACCCCAGAAACTGCATGTGGTCCGTGCACGCGCGAGCGAGCACAGACTGAAGAAAAAATACCCATTCACAAAACCACAAACACGAACTCCCGCACAAATACACCAGCTATAAAATAATGTGGATCGTGAAAAAAAAAGCAAGAGCAGGTTCGTCATGGGCAGAAAAACTGCTTAGATTATTGATTTCGCACTGATTGTTTAAGGGGATAGGGCGGGGGGGCATTGGTGCCTTGGGTCGCAAAAGAGCCCTATGAATCTCGGAGGGTAACCCATGTCCCCCGGGTCTTCCCGAGCTCCCACGAAACCCCTCGCCTTGTCTCGAATAATTTCGGCCAGTCTCGGCTCGTCGCGACCAATTCGA
The DNA here is from genome assembly GCA_016164225.1 of Gammarus roeselii. Taxonomy (NCBI): domain Eukaryota; kingdom Metazoa; phylum Arthropoda; class Malacostraca; order Amphipoda; family Gammaridae; genus Gammarus; species Gammarus roeselii. The sequence continues at coordinate 1,172 of SDVV010043430.1, forward strand.
CTCGCCTCATCATGTTTCGACTGATCTCGGCGCATCGCTACCAGCCTCGACGCAGATTTCCCCCTCTGCGCTAATAATCATGTGAACTGTAATAACAAAAAAATTAACTCAAGCATTTTAGGGGGAAGGAATGGGGTTACAGAAGTGCCTTGAGTCCCTAAAGAGCCCGACAAATCCCGGAGGGTAACCCAAGTCCCCTCGTCTGAGCTCATCTCGGCTTGTCTCGAATAATTTCGTCCAGTCTCGGCTCGTGCGACCAACTCTACTCGCCTCGACATGTTTCGACTGACCCCGACCAGCCTCGACGCGACCCTCGCCCTCAGCGCCAGTAATCCGCGGACTGTAATGGTTAATTGTTCTACTCAAGCATTTCACATATGTATATATATATACATTTTTCTGTGTATGAGTTTCCCAGCGTGAAGAGGGAAAAGCAGGGGTGTCAGGGTTAAGAGGGGCCTCAAGCGGGTCCCAAAGTTTCTCAAGGAGGTCCCAAAGGGTCTCAAGGGTATCCCAAAGAGCCCCGGAAGGGTCCAAGTGGGTCCCCCCAAATCCTCCTGGTCTTCCAAGTCCCCCGGGTCCCTCGGATCCCGCGAGTACCTCATCACTCCCGGGTCACCTACTCTCAACCAGCATCGGTTCGTCTTGACTCGTCGCCTCGTCTCCACTCGGCCCAAACTGCCTCGACTCGCCTCGTCCCTTCCACGCACAGTGCCATTCAAGACTTCCACTCTCTAAAATCAACATCAACATTATTTCACCATTTAGCCATCAAAACGCCTAGCTGTGCTCGGGCATTTATTAGGCGCCCATGAGAGCGCAAATTCTCCCACCGTAGGTTGGACTAGACTAGCTGACACACCGCATAGTCCACCTAGGGCCTCTGCGGGCGTCTAACGATACATAATTATTCAACTAATACAAAATTGATCACCATGAAAAAAGGGCACACACAAATAATCGAGCCCACGAAATAAGAAATACTAAAATAAAGTGTTGATGATCTATAAAATGAATAATCATCCATCCATCCCAATTTCCCCCCCTAATCACTCATAATGAAATATATTTGTTCTACTCACTAGTCCCAACCAAGAAAAATGTTGCAGTCGAAAATATTGGTATTTAAGCCCTATTAATGTCGTGATTCGTCGACACTGAGAGAAGGAAGATCAGATTATAGTGTCAAGGCTTTCTAATGCACTTGAGTCAATGCCCTTCTGGCACCGAGTGAAAGGAGGAAGCTTCCAGTTAACATGGGTAGAAGTAAAGTAATGAGATGCCCGGGGAATGTCGATGTGAGCAGTATTAGTGTCCTCCTAAATGGACAGTCATTGGAGGAAGTTCTGGTTTTTTAATACATGGGCTTCCAAGTGGAGGCTTGAACTAGTGGATACTGAGGTTTGATTTGAGCCTCATTTCCATGGATACTGAGGTGAAGTCGCGAGTGAAGGAAGGGTTTTAAGTGTAGGGGGCACTGAAGAGTGTTAAGAGCTGTAGGACGTTGGGGATGGAAGCAAGGAGAGGGATGTAAGGGGGGGGGGGGGGTAATTGTGCCAACTGTGCTCTACGAAGCCGAGACTTGGGAGGGAAGGGGGACCCAGAAGAGAAAAGAAGGTTGAATATTACAAAATAAAATGTTTCAGGACCATGGCTGCAGTGACGCTGAGCGACTGCATCAATAACGACTTGTTCGAATTAGAACGGGGATGGTGAAGAAGTTAGCGGACAGAGTGGATTCACGTGTTCAGAGGTGGTTCGGGCATATGGTGAGATTGTTAAACAGGATGATGAAGGCGGAGGTAAGTGGACGTGACCTAGAGACAGACTGAAGATGTATTGTGTGAAGCAGGCGTTAGGAAGGAGAGACACGAGAGTGGAGGTAGCGAGAGAGCGTGCGAAGGATAGGAGTGGAGAATGGTTGTAAATGGATGATTTTTTTTTGACGCTGCCCTGATGTGTTTTCCTGTCTTTAACAACTAGTTGCGAAACGGGATGGTCGTGGGTGGGTTGGCAGTCACTATGATGCAACAGGGGCAAACCAGTCACACTACCGAGCCCTGCTGCTGACACTGACTTCGGTCCGTGAGTAGGTTTTGTAGGTTGCACGGGGGATTTAGGAACGCTCGTCGGGCTGCTGCGAGTGCATTGCAGTCCATCAGTTAGTGTTTCACGCTGATAGCCACTTGGTGGCAACAGGGGCAAGGTGGCGCGTTTGGTCCTGTGTCGACATCCATCAGGTGGTTGTGAGTTAACCACGTGTGTCCCTCGCACAAGCGGTTGATGAACACTTGGTCTTTTCTGTTGGTGAACTTTGTTTCCCATTCTCCGACTGAGGGTTTGACTGGAAGCATTTCTTGTCCACTCTGTTGCCACATTTCATCCCATCGGGATGTTTTATGGAACCCATGAAGGAGGATGCACTCAGGCCAGAACTATCACGTAGAGTGGAGCAAGAACGCTGCGTCAGTGCGAACGTTGGCCTGAAATAAATAACAGTGCTCGGGCAGCAGGAGGAGTGCAAAGTGTCCTACACCATAGGTTGAACCAGACCAACGACCTCCTAGTCAAACTTAGGGCCCCTGCAGGCTATTTCGTTTTATTATTTCTTAGTAGGTTTGCATTATCTAAAATCTGTTTCTTTGGTATCTACGGCCTAACTCAATCATATAGATGAATTTCGTGTAATCAAGTGACCAAGAAAGTATCTTGAGTCTTACGCTGTAGAACTTTTACTTTCCCTTTCAAGTTTCAATTACACCTGTGTATGGTAACTTGATCAAGAGACGACCTCACCGGAGCACTGCCGTGTGCGCATCGTATGATTTCCAAGTTTTCGAGGCATAATAAAATCAGCATTCTTATAAATGATTTATTGTGTGAGATTTCGTATCATTTGTTCAGCATCTCTGCACAAACTAAAGTGACTATCCCAATGACGAGTTCCCTGTCACTGGGAATTAATCAACTAATATAAACTAAAAATTTAAGTTACAGATCACAATCATGGTTGCAATAAACTCGTACCTCATACACCGTGAGAGCGAGGAGTAGAGGGCCATAGAAGCTGCATGAACCGTACGCGCTAAATCGAAGACGCCAGAATAATAATTACCAATGCCCAATACGACAAAGCGAACTCAAACTAGCCTGGATTACATTCAACAGAACTTGGCAGTGACATCATGATATAAAATTCAACACATACTGTATTTACATTTCTCGTATTAGCTACTACGCATTGGCTACGACACGCCGTTTGATACTCTACATGAATGATGTAACTCAAGAAAGTCTTAAATTCGAAAGTGTCTCCGATAGAGCGAACTGTTGTTCTCTTACCACGAACGTCAATCCAGTTTCAAGACGTAATAAATGTAGCTTCTTGTTTCTATATACACAGCAATTCAAATTGATTCGGGCCTCGTGTTCTCCGGAGCCTTAACGTGAGTCATTGCAGGCTTCCTCGTAGGCCACGACCATCATTGCTTCTGGTTCACAAATGACACTCTTAACAATACAGTTTAACTAAAATGAAAATAACGGCTGGTTAAAAGTTGATTATATTTACAGATATTTTGAATATATTTCTATAAGACAAATAGGAACATATTTAATGGGTAATCACCGTCTTTACTTAGCGGGATCTTTATTTGCAAGGTATTTGATTGTCTTCTATGCGATATAATTCAGATGCAGAAACTAGGTCGCATCCCCCAGAAAGGGGGGTGGCCGACGGCAGAGCGCACCTCACACCCTCATACGCTCACACTCACACAACTTAGCCCTTTTGTGCTAAAGGGTCCGGCCGGTACCCCCGCAACATACACTCTGGGTCACGAGTGCCGTCCGAAGATCAGTTATCAGCAGCAGTGCCCGACAGTTTTCACTGGTTTACCCCCGCCGCGTCAAAATGACCGCCCCCCCCCCCACCCACGACCATCCGGACAGCGGGATGCCAAGGACGGGAAATCACATCAGAGCAGCGTCAAAATCAGCCATTCACAACCATTCTCCACCCACGCCTGTTCATTGCACGCTCTCTCGCCACCTCCACATTCATATCTCTCCTTCATAACGCCTGCTTCACACCATCCATCCACCCACCCGAACTTCGGTTTACCTCTAGGCCTGCGACCACTCGCCTCCGCATTCATCACCCTTTTCAATCTCCTCTCATCCATCCTCCCCATGTGCCCGAACTATCTCAGAACACGCGAATCCACTCTGTGCTCCAACTTCTTCGCCATCTCTGTTCTGATTCGAAACACGTCGTTGGTGATCCGGTCTCTCAGCGTTACTCCAGCTATGCTCCTCAAAAATATTTCATCTCGAAAACATTCAACATTCTTTTCTCCTCTACTCTCACCTCCGTAGAGCACAGTTGAGACAACAACACACTCATACAGCCCTCTCTTAGCTTCCATCCCCAACGTCCTACAGCTCATTACACTCTTTAGTGCACCCAACACTTTACATCCCTCCTTCACTCGCGCCTTCACTGCAGTTTCCACTAGTTCAGTTATCTCCACATGGGAGCCCAGTAACTTGAAACACTGAACTTCCTCCAAGAGCTCTCCATATAGGGTGACACTAATTTTGCTCGCATCGACAGTGCTCGAGCATCTCATTACTTTACTCTAACCCACGTTCACTCGAAGCTTCCTCCTCTAACACACTAACGAACTCAGACACTAGCCTGCATAGCTTCTCCTCTGAATCCGCAACCAGGGCCGTATCATCAGCAAATAGCAACTGGCTCAACTGTCAACTCCGCTCATTTGCTTCCAACAGTTCCAAGCCACGACCCAGCACACTATAAACCCTTCATTAATTAGTAGGTGCAACGAAGCAATAGAATAACATTTCAAGAGTAGTAAAGCAAAATCATTTAGCACCTACATTAAATTCAAGTCAAGTTATCGCGCCTGTTCATTTCTCCACCGTAGTCCTCGGCATGAGCCAAACAAGGGCACGCCGGAAACAGCGTTTCAAGCAGTCGTTACTGACAGGTTGTGTATAACAACGATGTATCTATGAATGAACCGAAACATTATTAGCAAATAAATTTCATTACAGCTAATTCAAATCCATTGCAATCTTCAGTGATCGCTCTCCCTGAACATGTCAACATCGAACTGAACTTGCTTAGCAGATAGAGGTCTAGCAAGTAGGGCGACCGGAAAGTACCAATAACTGCTGCATTAGACACGTCCACGGATATCATAGGCCGCTCAAGGTAACGTCAGCGTACACGAACTCTAAAGCTCCTAGACTATGAAGTCCCTCATAAATATAAAACTATTATATAGGTTCAATTATACAGTACTATTCAATTTACGCAAGTTTTATAAAGAAAGCGCTAAGCGACTGTTTAACTTGAACAGATATATTTCGAGGTAAAGCTGCATCAGTGAGAGATAAAAGTTGCAATGATAAATGTTCATTCAGTTGAAGCTTGTCGTGTTTGCGTGCGCATGTGATAGGAGTGGGAGGTTTGATTGGCCGTCAATCACGGCCTTTTCTGGGCATTGGTCTAGTGTCAGTATCTTTGAATATTTACCATAAAAAGAGCGTCAAAATTGAAGCACATACCGCTCGACATGGACACAAAGCTAAGACAAATAGAAAACACGTGTATATATATATAGATTCGAAAGAGCATTTATTTACAGTCGGATTGGCTTTCTGAGCCCTTTCAAAGGAACTTTCGAAGTCAATTAATATAATATAAATTATCTCCTATTACTCCTCGACATTGAAGGTGTCATCTGGAACCTTGACTTGAACAATATTTTCACATTCTGTGCGTATATAGCTAAGACATTACACTGACTTGTTATCATTTATGAATGAATACAGGACGGCCCCTCAATTCTTTCCCCCAAATAGTAGGACTCAGTAGGTGCGGATAGAAATCCTACATTTTTAGCGCAAAATTACGCGATTGAGTAAAGGACTTGAGGTGTGAACTGGCGGACGTGGCGAGTAGCAGATGGCGACTTGGTCGAGTTGATGTACTGGAGTATAAAAGCGAGAGACAGTGCTAATTAATATGATATCAAAAGTGTGATATTTAAATCGTTTCAGAGTTTTTCATCAGCGTCATATTCAAAAATATCATGAATAAAATGCAGAATCCCAAGATCTGTTATTTATCGAAACCTTACACTTGGCACATTTTCCATCACGTGCCCCTCACAGGCACGCTGTCTCCACTCTCCAGCCAGTTCACTACTCCAAGAATTTCATTTATTCACTTACCTCTTGTCCAATACCTAATGACCAAGAGACGATTAAGATGTGGAAGCACGTACGCGACACGCAATGCTTAACATTATAATCATACGCCTAATAGTATTCACCGAAAACATCGTCAGCAATGGGACATTTCAGACGCCTTTTCACCATATCCGGCAGTCGGTTGGTCTTATTAAAGGCAATTCAACTGCGCAATAACTTCACGGCTCGCCCATTGTTGACGCTGTGACTAAGGAGGTGGGGTCGTTAGGCGGCTCGCCCATTGTTGCCGCCATGACTAAGGAGGTGTGGTCGTGAGGCGGCTTTCTCCTCAGTCCTGCGGCCGCTTATCCACGCCCCAGTTTAGGTAGTCTGGTGTTGTGGCAGCCACGTACTCGTCCACCAGCTGCTGTACCACCTGAAGGGACAGAAACGGTAAAAAATCAGGACGATGATACGCACACGCATCGGATTTTTTTGAAGCGCAGAAACAAAATACATCATGGGTATGCATATTTCAATAATGACCAATACTGCAAGTGCGGTCTAAAAGCAGAATTGAGAATATAACTTTTGTTATCTCGATTCTCTCGATAAAAAGCTATTTCTCTGTTCTGTAGCACGAGCTATATGGTTTAGCATTGCGCTTCTGCTTTTTATTCGAATGAATCTTGAAGAGAAAACATTACAGAGACTTATTTACGAGAGAATCTTGATAATATTCGTTAAACGTCGTTTTCGACCGATTTAGACCATTGTGTCTTTTAACCTTACTCGGGAATTTCGAAACTTTTACGTTCCTCGACTATCCTCGAGTTTTTAGGTAATAATAATAAATAAAAACTGGCTGCCCGGCGCTTAATGTCTGCTAGGTACGGCGTGGCGTCTCCCAAGCATGGCGGTCTACACGTTGGCTAGGTACAGCGGCGTCTCCCGCACCCCGGTGTCTAGGCCAGCCGCACCCCCAACCCCCTCCCTACCTATATATAAGCGAGGTCTGCCGAGCACAGTCATTCATGAGGGCTAGCAGGGCTGCTTACCGTGAGGAGTGCATTGTTAAGATGGCAGGGGGATGAGGAGGCCCCTAATGGCTCTTACTACAATACAGAAAAATAGCTTTTTATCGAGAGAAACGAGATAACAAAAGTTATATTCTCTTCCATTTCGTAAGAGCCATGAGGTTTAGCATAGAAAATACCATCATATAGCGCAAACTGGCCGATGCCAGACAAACACAAGTTGGATGGATCGGCTGAATCTTAAACTGGGTGTTCCCAAAGAAGCGCTTGCCGTGTAAGGGAATGAGAACACATTTGTATAAATGGTGGTAATGACTTCACCTGTTTGGCGAATACAAGAATAGTCAACAACAGCGAAAAGCTTGCTCCTAGCGGTAAACTAATAGCGGCTCTGAACTTGAAGGCCCAAATAATTTCTAAGTATGGGTAAATACAAATATGGCGTTGTGGCAACGGCAGTGAACATACTTGCTCAACGCGGCCACAAACAATATGCGGGCCGTGAGCATGAGCAATCAAAGACTAGTTACGTAATCAATATATATTGCCCTCCAGAGCAGGTGGGTGAACCGTCCGGTAGGCAATAAATTTTAAATATACCAGTACAAACAATGTGTACGATAGCTAGCTCTTTTGGTAACAGTAGTACTGCAAGTAGAATGAAGGGAATACATATTTCTTAATCCGTAACCTGAAGGCTTTGCGTGGAGTGTCGCCGCACGTGATGGTACGATAAGTATGTACGTACCCTATGATACGTAGAGGAGGTTCTTGCATTAGCGGATGCGATGTCCGAAACCTATGAAGCAAGAAGGACTATCTACATCTGCTTAGTTGCCGAGGAGACGCAGGGTTGGTTAGGCCCCTCTACTGTCAAGAGGTGTTTGTGCACGAATACGTGGGGCGACCTCCAAAACGCCTTGGATATGTCTTGAAGCAGGACTCCATGCGTCCAAGCAAGAGACGAGGCATATTTGCTGACATCATGAGCTTTAGTACAGGCATGCGGTGTGGCCTCATTGATAAGATTAGAGTGTCAAGGCTTTCTAGTGCACTGGAGTCAATGTCCTTCTGGCACCGAACGTCAAACCAGCAGCCAGCGCTGCATCAAGTCATCGACAAATCATCCTCAGTCACCGGAATTGTTTCAACTCACGGCATGCTGAGGTCATTACTGTTTATAGGGATATAGGGAGAGGTCACAAAAGTGTCCTGCTCAAAGTGAGCAAAGAAAACAGTGGTCTTCCGGGATGGAGGAGTTTATTGGTAAGTAAGATCGAGTATGATCAATTCACAACAGATCAGATTTCAGTTAGGAGGCCGGTTTCTTGGAGGTAGCTGAGAAGTGGTTTCGCACTGAATTGTCTCTGAGGGAACTCAGTAAGCATTAGGCGGAGTATATTAGGAAGGTCCAGGAAGCGGCTCCTGGGGAAGTATGTGCGCCGACATTCCGTCCATGTGGGGCATTCTGCCAAGACATGGGCTATTGTAAGAGGGACTAGACAGTCCATGCAGTAAGGAGGTGGTGACGCCTCCATTAGGTGTCTGTGTGTTAGTCTGCTATGTCCTATTCTCAGTCGGCATAGAGTTACCTCAGTCCGTCGAGATGGGTTGCTTGATGAGACCCAGGATATGGGTGCGTCTTTAATAGTACGCAGTTTATTTCTCATAGGAACATCAGACCATTCCATGTTCCATTTGTTTCGCACAGCTTTTTTAATCGCTGGGTAAAAGTCTTTATATGGGAGTGTACGCTGTTCTGCTGGGTCAGGCGCCGCTGCAGCTCTTCGCGCCGCTTCGTCCGCCCGCTCATTTCCCAC
>SDVV010043431.1:0-10250 GCA_016164225.1 Gammarus roeselii
GGTTTGACCTAGACTGCGTAGCTATAAAACCTTGTGACGCGTTGCGGTTGGAGTCTATCTAATCCGTGAAGCCATAGATCTTGTACCATGCACGCTCTGTCGCGCGTGCATGTCATTCTTGGAGTTCTGGATGGTTGGAGGTGGGGAGTCGTGTTGTCTGAGTCTTTATCTTGCCTGAATAAATAAATTGTAATGAAAATAAAATAGACCGCGTAGCTGTGAACATGGTGTTGCGTTGCTGCCGGAGCTGACTTAGTCCGTGTAGCCGTGAACCTTGTACCGGTTTCGACGATGCTATCTGAGCGCACTGACGTATGGACATATAACGGACAAGGTTCTGTGTTGTTGGAGGCGAGGATTCGTTTCGTTGCATCTGAGTCTTTATCTTACCTAAATTAATAGTTTGTATTTATACAACTAAACCGCGTAGCTGTAAATATTGTGTTGCGTTGCTGTCGGAGCTGTTATTGCCCGTGTAGCCACTGATCTTGTTCTAATCTCGAAGATGCTACCTCTGCGCACTAGGGTGCGTACATATCACACTCAATGTTCTAAAGGATTGGAGGCGGAGGTCCGTTTCGAGTAAGCGTTTTTTATTTTGCGCACTAGCGTGCGTCTGACACTGCTAAAATTTTCACATTTTTTCTAATGTTGAAAGCGTTGTTTTGTTTATTCCTCGCGCACTTAGGCGAGCAAGCCTACTGGAATCAATAATCATCGAGCCCTACGGGGGAGCCTATTATGACTCACGTTGAGGCTCTGGTGGAAATGAGGCTCAAATCAAATCAAAGACACTAGGCCGAATCCCCCAGGTAATGTTGTGACCGACGACAATGTTTATCTCACATTCTTCTCGTACACTTACGCTCTACCAACTTAAACGGTTTACATGAACGGGTGCGGCCAAAAGACCCCGCAACACACACGCTCTGGTTTGCGTTTAGGGTCGGCAGCAGAGCCCGAATGTGTGACTGATTTGCCACTACTGCGTCATGATGGTCGGGCCTCCCCCTCACTCACGACCATCCCGTCTCAACGAGATGTAAAGGGCGGGAAATTATATCAACAAAGCGTCAAAAAATTATCCATTCACAAACATTTTTCACTCACGTCTGTCCTTTGCACGCTATCTCGCTACCTCAACACTCATGTCCCTCCTTCATAACGCCTACTTTACACCCTCCATCCATTCATCCACCCAAACTTTGATCTACATCTAGGCCTGCGCCCACTCACCTCTGCATTCATCAACATCTTCACCAGTCTCCCATCATCCATCCTCACCATGTGCCTGAACCATCTCGGAATACGTGAATCAACTCTGTCCTCTAACTTGTTCTCAAACCCCGTTCTAATTTGAACATCTTCGTTATTGATCCTGTCTCTCTGCGTCCCTCCTGCTATGCCTCAGAAACATTTCATGTCGAAAACATTCAACCTTCTCCTTCCATCTGCTCTCACCCCCCAAGTCTCAGCTCTGTAGTGCACAGATGTGACAACGTCCTCTTCCTACAACATTTTCTTTGCTTCCATCCCAGCTTCCTACAGATCATTCACTCTTCAGTGCACCCAACACATTATATCCTTTCCCTCACTCTCAACTTCACCTCAGTTTCCATTAGCTCGGTCTTCTCCACACGGGAGCGTAGGTGATTAAAAATACTGAACTTCCTCCAATAACTTTCCATGTAGGAGGACACTAATCCTGCTTGCATTGCTATTCCTCAAACACCTCATTACCCCTCTCACACACTCTACCAAACTCAGACACTAGCCTACACAGCTTCACCTCCAAATCCGCCACCAGTGCCGTATCATTCACAAACAGTAACTGACTCGACAGCCAACTCCGCCCATTCGCTTCCAACAGGTCTAAGCTACAAGCCATTACACTCGCGATCACCTCCTTGACCACTCTATCCATGTAGAGATTGAACAGCAAAGGTGACATAACGCAGCCTGGTCTCAGTCCCACTTTCACTGTGAACCAGCACTTGCTCCCCACTCTGACACATCCTCTGCTGCCAACATAGAAACTCCAAACAGCGTTCAAGAGATTTCCGCACACTCCATACAAACGCAACACCCTCCTTATTGCTTTCCTGTCGTATTTTTTTTTCAGATCCATGATGGAAAGGTTAAAGATGTCTGTGAGAGTCGTGATAGTGTGAAAATGTTGGCCTATACAAAGCAGTGTGAAAATTGAAGGGCAAATCAAGCAAAGTAGTTTTGTCACATTGCCATGTACTTTGGTATGTTGATTAGAAAGCGCCAAAATGAGAATCTGTGTAGATAGCTATGTATAAATATCTTATTTTTGTTGAAGTATTATTCCTGTATGCATAGACATGTAAGTGTACCATAACTGGGCCTTCTTAATTTTTATTTTTGTGCACAATAATGTGCAACCCTAGCAGAATTTATGATCTTTTCTGTCACGAGTGGGTGCCCACGGTACTCACGTCGGTGCTTCAATGGAAGGAACCCAATAACTCAACCCAAGTGTTCAAAGTTCTTGTGCATAGTTATGAAACACCTCTTCCTTTGAACAGCATTTATGAAGTCACCTCATTGTTTTACCAACAAATAACTATCATTGATTTGGTGAGCATTGATAAATTTTATGTCAAACTGCATGTGGGTTATCTTCACTAAAGTTGAGGTGACAATAATTGGTTTGTGGATGGATTTATTGAAGTTATTTATGAACCTTATTAATATATTCTGAAACTCCTTGGTTCAAGAAGATTTAGATTTGGTCTATTATGTCTGGTCTCGGGATTACGTTGATATGACACCTCGGGGAATCACTTGGTTGATTTGTTCAGCAAATAATCTCGAACATAAAGGCCTATGATGTCAGTTGCTTGTCTACTTTTAATAGCTATAATTTGTATTAGTTATGAATAGATCACAACATTGTGACTCGTGTTTAGTTGACGGTAATATCTATTGTTCCTATTTGAGATTGTTTCTTACATCTGGCTTGATATTGCTTTGAAAGTACTAGCTACCTTATAATGAAGGAGTACTTTCAGTTGAGGTATCCCTTGAGGAAGGTTCAATTGAGGCTGTATTGTTTACATACATTTATTTTCTATTCCTAACACAATAAACTTTTTTTTGAGTAAAGATGGAGAATGTGAATACTCAATAATGTGGTGAATGGAAGCTGTTACATTTAATATTGAACCTTTGGAATAGTGCCATAAATTGTAATTTCATGTCACATTAGATCATAGAATAGGTGCCCTGTTCTCGTTGCATTCCTTGTATAAAATATGCTGAGCATTGATATTTTTAGCTAGCTTGTTTGCTATTGCAAGATTTGTGGTGATGTCAAAAAGATATTCATTTAAATTGACAAAATGGAACGAGGTAAATGACAATCAATAATCTAGACTTGGGATGTATTGATGTCCTCTTTTCTGGTTGTAACTGATACTCAACTCCATATGAAGCGATATTCTGCAGTAAATTGTAATTAGTTATTGAAACAATTCTTCTAGATTTTCCTGTGCACATGACACGCTTGGATAACTCACAACCATTTACCGGACGCAGACATGGGACTGTTTGCGTTACCTGTCCTTGGTGCCACCAAGAGGCAATCAGCCTGAAACACTTACTAATGGATGGCAACGCACTTGGTGCAGCTCGTCGAGTTAACCTGTTTTCCTCTTCTACGCCACAAAGCCTACCTAGTGACCCTTCTAATAAGAAAAAATTATCTCTAGGAATATTACCGGCCTCAACGGAGCAATGTAGATGTAGGCAAGGTAATTCGACCATCACTAAGTGTACTTCGATACAAGAATCAAAGAGCATAGAGACAATGACACACTTGACGTGCACATAAATCCTTCATTTACCTATTATAAGAAGGAAAGCACAAAGTGTCAAACACTCAGAAAATCCATTTCAACAGAGCTGTTTCTGCACGCCAAGGAGTGCAAACCTACCAGAATTGATGCATTTTGCCCTCTGCAGAGGAACCCACAAAAACATGCTTTTGAACTCTGGTGTGGCTCTATCTCATTTCTTTTGATGAAATCGGAGCGCATTGTGAGAAGACCACGCTAATGTTGCCCCGCACTCTCTCCAGTTGCAATTGTACAGTAATCCACAGTTGGTACTTTTCTAGCATTGTTTATTCTTCTTCTGCCATATGTTATTCCATGACTTATTGACATGCATTCCGGTCGCTTGATAGCATCATGATATGACTTCATTGGACCGTTCCCTAAATAGTCTCTCTCGTTGTAACGATCTGTGATATTTGTGCATTGTTTTGAGCAAATGCAACGATGTTGTGGAATACCACAGATTAAAAATCTGAGTGTTGCTTGCCCAATCGCAGCTTATGGGATGGTATATTCTGCAGTTGAAGATTGAATGCTGTAGTAGCAAGTCACCTTAAGGTCCTTAAGGTAAACTTTTCTATGCCTGTCTAATATGTTGTGTGATTACCAGAAATGGCGGTGTGTCAACTATTACCTTTCAACAGCCTGCCCATTGCTATCTTCAGTTTTTCGAATATCGACGCAATTTCTTGGTCAATAAAGCAATTCCCTCCAAGATGTACGTGACAACCCTGATTCTTGCCTCAACTTGCCTCAACTCTTGCCTCATGTATATGTATACATGTATTCACAAAATTGTTTCCCATTGCTGAGAATCCACCCTGCTGAAGCAATTCATAACAAAAAGATTGTACAGTTTTCATGTTATGATTTCATTTTACAGCCACAATATTTATTGGTACAAAATGTAAGGCCCTAATTAAGCTAATCAGACGTTTTAGACCAACCAAATCCTTCCGTACTAACCTATCGATTTTACTTATGCTCGTGAGACCTATATACAATATATATCCTGATTTATTAAGCATTGACACCAACTGGAACAACACTGGAGCAACAACAACAGCACAGGTACAATTCTCTACCAAACGTAATTGACAAGAGAGTACTACTAACATTGTTGAATGAGATCCCAGTATAGCGTAAAGTTGTTGCGTTGGTAATTCATTGCTCCTAACAAGGTTATAACTTTGGACACGGATGAGAGACCGTGAGAAAACTACACAATGACAATATCATTAATAGGCTAGTAAGATGAAAGTATAACTGCTTCAGCCTGTGCTTGAAAGTAAACCAAGACAAGGGATAGCAAGTTCCAAGTTTTAAAAGTTAAAATCGATACAATATTAGTTTTTGGATCCATTATAACAGGATAATAGAAGGTTTTGTAGCATTTCTTGTTCAATTATTGCAAACATCCAAGAATTTCCTAATTGAATTGAATAGATCTTGATCACGGTTTCTATAAAAAGTTTTGGACTCGCAGTCAAGTTAGTGCTATCTCGGTATGTGAAGGCAACCGGTTTGTTCCTCTGACCTCCTTGATGCGGTCCGTTCGAGGCGAAATCTCGGCTATATGTACAGCACGCCATCAGAGAACTGATGGACAATAACGATGCTGGTGTAGGTCCGTGGTACCTATTGTACTTCCAGAGTTTGGGCCATCAGCTTAATACAGACACTAGGCCGCATCCCTCAGAAAGAGAGGTGGCCAACGGCAAGGCGCACCTCACACACTCATACGCTCACACTCACACAACTTAGCTCTTTTGTGCTAGAGGGTCCGGCCAGTACCCCCTCAACATACACTCTCTGTCACGAGTGCAGTCCGAGGATCCGTTGTCAGCAGCAGGGCCTGAGAGTTTTCACTGGTTTACTCCCGCCGCGTCATAATGGCCGGGCCCTTCCCATCCCGACAGCAGGGTGCCAAGGGCGGGAAAGCACATCAGAGCAGCGTCAAAATCAATCATTCAATACCATTCTCTACTCACGCCTGTTCATTGCACACTCTCTCGTCACCTCCACATTCTTGTCTCTCCTTCCCAACGCCTGCTTCACACCATCCATCTACCCAAATTTCGGTCTACCTCTAGGCCTGCGACCACTCGCCTCAGCATTCATCACCCTTTTCACCAATCTCCATTCATCCATCCTCTTCATGTGCCCGAACAACCTCAGTACACGCGAATCCACTCTATATTCTCCAACTTCTTCACCATCCCTGTTCTGATTCGTACCACGTCGTTGGTGATCCGGTCTCTAAGCGTTACTCCAGCCATGCTCCTCAAACACTTCATCTCGAAAACATTCAACCTTCTTCTCTCCTCTGCTCTCACCCCCCAAGCCTCAGCTCCATAGAGTACAGTTGGGACAACAACACCCTCATACAGCCCTCTCTTTGCTTCCATCCCCAACGTCCTACAGCTCATTACACTCTTTAGTGCACCCAACACTTTACATCCCTCCTACACTCGCGCCTTCACTTCAGTTTCCATTAGTTCAGTTTTCTCCACTGGGGAGCCTAGATACTTGAAACAGTGAACTTCCTCCAAGAGCTCTCCATTTAGGGTGACACTAATTTTGCTTGCATCGACAGTCCTCAAGCATCTCATTACTTCACTCTTACCCACGTTCACTTGAAGCTTCCTCCTCTCACACAATCTACCAAACTCAGACACTAGCCTACATAGCTCCTCCTCCGAATCAGCAACCATGGCCGTATCATCAGCAAATAGCAACTGGCTCAACTGCCAACTCCGCCCATCCGCTTCCAATAGTTCCAAGCCGCGACCCAGCACAATCGCGTTCCCCTCCCTGACCGCTCCATCCATGTAGAGGTTGAACAGCCAGGGAGACATCACGCAGCCTCGTCTCAGTCGCACTTTTACTGTGAACCAATCACTCACCTTGCTCCCCACTCTGACACATGCTCGGCTGTCAGCATAGAAACTCTGCACTGCTTTCAACAGATGTCCGCCCACTCCATACAAACGCAACACCCTCCACAGCGCTTCCCTGTCAATCCTGTTGTATGCCTTCTCCAGATCCATGAAGGCCCAGAAAACATCCTTTCCTTTGGCAAGGTACGTCTCACAGACCTGTCACTGCAAAAATCTGAGTGGTACACCCTCTACCCCTCCTACACCCTCTACCACTCCTAAAGCCACACTGTTCCTCTCCAATTGCGCCTTCCATATATTTTCTAATCCTTTTGATCAGCACTCTTCCGTGCAACTTACCAACCACACATAACAGAGTGATATCTCTCAAGTTGCAGTATTCATTTTTATCTCCTTTGCCCTTATATAGCAGAACAATGCAGGCACTGCGCCACTCACTCGGTACCACGTCTGCCACAAAACACAAGTTCAGTAACCTCACCAAGCATTCGACAATCGTTACTCCACCCTTCCTCAGGCACTCAGTCGCAACGCCATCCAAACCAGGGGCTTTCCCTGCTTTCATCACGTCCACCGCCTCGTGCACCTCTTCCCTGTTAATGTTCGCAACAAGTCTGTCTCTGTCATCCTCAAAATTCAACAACTCATCAAAATACTCGGCCCACCTCTTCCGTACATCACCACTTTCCAACAACAACTGGCCGTTTCCATCTTTCACCATTTCCTCCTTTCCGGTCTCTCCCTTTCTCACCCTCTTCACCTCTTTCCAGAATATCTTTTTGCTCTCCTCAAAATTCTGGCACAATGTCTGCCCCACCTGGCATCAGCATCCCTTTTGGCTCTACTCACTACCCGCTTCACCTTGTTTCTTCTCTCTTTGTAGCTTTCTTGAGCCACCTCCGACTTCACCTGCAACCACTCCTCAAACGCTCCTCATTTCCGCGCCACGGCTAGTTTGACCTCGTTTCACCACTTGCAGCCTTTCCTCCTGCACCTCCCCACACGGCGCGCACCACACACCTTCGAACATCTCAGCAACGCATCCCTTAACGCCTCCCATTCTTCCTCCACATCTCTCAGGTCCTCTCCTCTCACGTTGTCATATTCTTCCTTCAACGCCTGCTGGAATGTCTTGGCTCTACTTTTTACATTCAGTCCACTCACATTCACTACCTCTCTCCCTCCTCCCACTCGCTTGTTGCTCTTCCACTTCTGCTCCTCTCACAATACCTTCCACCAGCAGATGGTCAGGCACTCCTCCACCCTCCCCTCTCAACACCCGCACATCCAACAGCCTCCCCACCACTTTTCTTGATATAAGCACAAAATCCATCAGTGCTCTCTCCACCATTGCACCATGGGCCATCCTTAATGACATGGTCTAATTGAGAAAGCTCTCACTAATTTGTGACTGCCCTATGGGGGAGTCTGCATTGACTTCACGTTGGAACTCCAGTGGAACATGGAAGCAACAACTACAACTACTTGTGACGATTGATATTGCTCCAGCATGCTTTTAATTAGTAAGATGTCTTGTCACTCTCTCAGAATTAGTGACTATTGCACTGCTCTTGAATGCCATCTATTTGTAAGATTGCCCTGGCGTTCCAGAATATTGTGCTCAATTTTCTCTGACGAATACAACAATGGAACCGACACTTGACAAGCTGTACTGACTCACGATACCCCACTTGGATCCCCCAGTCATTGGGTCAATTAGCGTGCGCTTTATTGCCTCCTCATTATTGTCGTCACATGTGGTGTCAAGAGCAACAGACGTATTTAGACTCAAACTACCAAGCCTTGTTCAACTTATAAGGGTTGGTCTGATGTAACCAGTCCTTCAGGTGCTATTTCTGACCAATAAAATGACGGTGCAAGGCCTCTTACTTAAACGACAGATGATGACATTTGTTACTAATTGCTAATTCTGTAACCCCGATACCTCAGATGAACCTAACTACAACTCTATTTGATTTTGTGTCCGTTGCTCCCGAAGAGTTGACCTTTTTTCTTCATCACCGATATTTCCGGCATGGAATTCTTAGAAGTTATGATGTTGACACTTGTAGCAATGTTTCAACCGACAGCTTGCAATGATACTTCTATCTCCAGCTCCTGGTCAACTTTAACCTCCTCATGAATGCAGCAATGATCAAGCACATCTGCCAGCCAATTGAGTTCCAGACACATGGTCACGACATCATGCCTGTAGTGGCCGTGTTGAAGTCTCATCAGCTGCGGCTGTTAACAACCCGCAGTACAGGGAATACACACACAACACGCGAGATCATGATCAAGTTGGCGTACACACCGTTCTCTACGCAACTGCAACCATAACGCCTACTCCAAACGCATATAGCAATGTGTGACCGAGATGGCTTCAACTTGATGGATGACTTCGAGCTCCCCTGTAAGAGGAAAGGATCATTGAATATCCCTCAATTGTCCCTTGTACGGCCTTTTTTTGTAGTTTATGGACTTCACACTCTCTAAGAGACTTGAGGGCACCAACGGTCATTTTTGTTATGGAGATGAACCCATGTAAAAATGAGTTAGAACTATGTTACTGAACTTTATTATAAAACCAATAACAATGTGGTGCTGACTTGAGCTCAACCATATTAACTTTTTACCTGGAGGCGCACACGCCCAAATCTATTGATGACATAGCTGCACTACAGCCAGCACGTCTATCCTGTGCAAAGGTTGCCAATACATATTACCTTGTCTGTAGACAATTGGTTTCTAATGGTACAATTTACTAGAATTATTTCATGTTGTGGTAGTGCAACCTAAAGGTTACTCCCGAGGTCAAGGGTTGTCTAGCTAAACGGCTCTAGACTAGTGCTGCTAAAGTGTGTGGTAACAAATTTGATTGGTGAAATGGACAATGTCTCCGGAGCTTATGACGTTAGATTGGTTAGCTCCCCTCATGAAATGGGTGTGAGGTACAGATGCAAGATGTTGTTGTTAAACAACAGAGTAATTATAACAGGGGACATTTTCTTATTATATTATCTCCGTCAGGGGAGACACGGCTGGCACAGCTCGGAAGCATGGATCGCTGCTGTACCTGCATAAGGACATATCATTTTTGGTGTTTGAGGTGCCCATTCCTAATGTGGTGGTTGTGCACCTAGTTGATTTTGACTTGTGGATTATGGCTGTTTATCGGCCTCCTTCTTATACAATTTTAGAGAATACCGGCTTGATGGACTTTTTGATGAACTTTTGCCCTGGCAAGGAGATGATCATTGCAGGTGATTTTAATTTACCAACAATTGACTGGTCCTTCTACCATATTGGTGGCTATGTTACCGGGGCTGGCTTTCTCAACCCAAGCAATCTGTTTGTTTTGGTGGCATAGCCTCTTACATGGACTTGTTTCCTGGCTTTGTATTTATTCATGTATATATGTATGAAGTTTGATCATCTTAATCAATTATGCTTTCTTTTTGTTCCAGAGGTTCTTACCTATGAGTGC
>SDVV010043432.1:0-10250 GCA_016164225.1 Gammarus roeselii
CGCTTGGTACACAGGCTATGTAATAAAAAATATATACCCTCAGTGGCCCTTGGGAAGCTTAAAGACTGGTCCTTCCAGCAGATGGAAAATGCATTAATAATTTCTTGACAAATTTCAATAGATACTACAGATGGTTTTCAGACGAATAAAACGTTGCAAAAGGATATATCGTTGATGACATTGTTAAGGATTTTATAAAAATAATTTTCTCCTGACAGGACATCGGAATGCTTTGCTTTCGTTGGAAAGGAACCAAGATGTAATTATTACCAAAGCTAATAATAGGAATAAAGTAGAAATTATGGGCCAGGCAGAGTATGTCGCCACAATAATTAATGTATTATCTGACAGCAACACTTACTGCAATACATTTGCTTACGAACTAAGTTTTTCCGTTTGTGACGCCAATCGATGGGATACTTTTCATGGAGACAATTTACAGAAAGAAAATTACAGAAGCCCCAAAAAAAATTGTTCTTATATTATCAACACATTGAAAGCGGTGTTTTTTTTGTAGTTAACTATACAATACCGACCATAACCGGAGACGCGATCTTGATGGATGCACTCGTGACATAGTGATGGTATGTCACATACCATCAACTGCACGATGGATTTTTTTTATAATTATAATCTACAGGTGCAGAAAATCTGTGGAACAGGTGATGTCTTAACCACGGTGTTCTTTGCACGTATTCTCGCTACCTCACAATGAAGTCTCTCCTCTATAGAGCGCGTTTTTTCTACATTGTATCGAAAGTTTCTCGGCATGATACTGGAGCTTTAAACGTATTGGTAATAAACATAATTCCGCACATGGAACCAAAGTCAGCGAACATGTATCTGACATTAAATAAATAAATAAAACACGTGGAAATGTATATTTTCTTACATTTAATCGTAAATAGGTATGCGCCATACATGATCTCGGCAGAGCTGGAGTTAAATGGACTATCCAGACAGTTGCAACCCTTTTAGTGCCATCTTGGTGGTCGCAGCACATGTAGTGCCATCAGGGTAGCTGCAGCAACTGTGATGACATCTGGGTAGCTGCATCACCTGTGATGACATCTGGGTAGTTGCAGCACCGATATTGCCATTTAGGTAGCTGCAGCACCTGTGATGACATCTGGGTAGTTGCAGCTCCGATATTGCCATCTAGGTAGCTGGGTAGTTGCGGCACCTGTGATGCAGTCTGGGTAGTTGCGGCACCTGTGATGCAGTCTGACAGTTGGTGCACATGTTGGGCTATCGGCTCGTGGGAAACTGACACAGATAAAGTTTGACCAATTGTAACATGTCATGCATAGAGCGTTATTAGGAATAATGTAGGGTCAATTGAGAACCTCTACAGATGCGAACACTGAGATCAAGTAGCAATAGCAATAGGTGCTTTTGATGCACGTATAATGGGTTTAATGTTATTAGGATAATGTAGGGTCAATTGGGTACATCTACTCATTAACTGAACCGTGCGGTAAACTTCGGGCATATTGCCCGTTGTAAATGCCAAAATTAAAAGGCGACATAGATTGCACCCAACATTGAGATTCAATAAAGGTACGTATAATGCGTATATAAACATCATTATTTAGGTATATAAAGTTACATACGCATTACACGGAGCATTGCCGACAAGGCCGCTGCAACATGACAGAAGGTCAAGTGCGCTGAGCTTCCAACAGCCTGAGCGGGCAAGTGTCGTTGTGTGTTCAGATGAACGGGGAACACACTGAGGCTGCACTGTACATCCTATACAAATTATTTGCACTGAAACGTAAACGTCACTCATTTGTTGTTACTTTCCGGTCGCGTAGAGGAAAATACGTTAATAGCTTGTGCTTTCATTTGAGATCGAAAATATTGCTCCTACCCGGCCCCCGGGCACCTATTAGAATATTCGGACAGAATACTCGCAGTAAATGTGCGTCGGCCACCGTAATACTGAAGAATTGCTTATTTGTCCTGCATGCATTCGTTCACGATGATATCAAGCGCCAAGTTGTAGAATCAACGCTTGCTCTGCCGTGACCAGTTACGGTGCATTCCTATTAACGAATAAATTGACAAAAAAAACATTCCTGTAAGTGTTTCTTATGTTGAATAATCTTTTTATTTGTTTAATGTCGGGTACATATTCACTGACTTGTTTTTTCTATGTGTATCACTGATGCTTCAAGGTCAGGCCGAAACACTTTCGATATAATGTAGAAAAGAAAACCTGTGCAGGTGAAACTTCATTGTGAATTTTTTTTTAATCCATCGTGCAGTTGATGGAATGTGACATGCCATCAACAAGTCACTAGTGCAGTCATCAAGATCGAGTCTCCGGTTACGGTCGGTATTATATAGTTAACTATAAAAGAACCCAACGTTTTCTATTTCTCGATACTGAGAAAACTACACTTTTTGGGGGCTACTATAATTTTCTTTCTGTAAATCGTCTCTGAAAAGTATCACATCGCATTGGCGTCACAAACGGAAAAAACTTAGTTCGTAAGCAAATGTATTACAAAAAGTGTTGCTGTAAGATAATACATTAGTTATTGTGGCGACATATTCTGTCTGGCTCATGATTACTACTTTATTCCTATTATCAGCTTTGGTAATGATTAAAACATCTTTGTTCCTTTTCAACGTAAGTAAAGCATTCCGATATTGTCAGGCGAAAATTATTTTTAAAATCCTTAACAATGTCATCCACGATATATCATTTTGCAACGCTTTGTTTGACTGGAAACCATTTGTAGTATTTTTTTAAGTTTGTCAATAAATTCGTAATGCATTTTCCATCTTCTGTATTATAGAACATTTTGAATTTCCAATCTCATGTCTGTGTGTTTCTTATTTTGAAGTCTCAATTTTCAAAAGTATCAATAATATATAAATATTTTTATAAACGAATTCTTCTTGAATTGTCGTATCGTAAATTCGATGAATGCATTTGTCAACGAAGTTCATAGGCAAAATTCAAAACCCATAGCTAGACGAAGAAAATCAATTATTTCTATAACTCGACTAAACATGATCTTTTCCACGGCCTTTATCAACAACAACACATTCTGCTCTCATTCGAGTCTATTAAAATGTTGAAACTTGTTAGAATCAGTTAATAAGCAGGATAGCGATGGCAAAACAGGAAGATTCCGACTTTTTTACAGTGGAAATCTTCCTGCACTACCCGTCGCTGTGGAGTCATCGCGTTTATGGCGCGCTGTTGCGTCTCTCTGTCTATGTGGGCATTTTGCAACCTTGGCGCCATATTCCTCCACCCCATTCCATCTGCTCTTCTTACAAATAGTGTCGAGTTTTGATCACCAAAAACACCAACAAGATTTGTGTGGTTGAAATTTATATATTTTTTCAAATATCTTCTTGTAGTGAATATGTTTGTTATGAAATTTGCCGCTCGAATGATAAATATTATCGTGTGGTTGTTCCCTTGTATTATCATTTTGAAAATATGATTATTATTTTTATTATTATTATTATCATTATTATTATTAATAGTATTATTATTATCAATAATAATTTTAATACTATTATTATTAATATTATTATTATTATTATTATAATTTTTTTATTATTATTATTATTATTATTTTTATTTATATTATTATTTTCATCATTATTATCATCCTACGGACTTGGTTGTGTGTAATCATGATTGACAAAAGGGTGCAACTGTATTTATTTAGATATGTATGTGACGCGGCGGGGGTAAGCCAGTGAAAACTGTCGGGCCCTGCTGATGGCAACGGATCCTCGGACCGCACTCGTAACCCAGAGTGTGTGTTGCGGGGTTACCGGCCGGACCCTTTAGCACAAAAGGGCAAAGTTGTGTGAGTGTGAGCGTATGAGAGAGTGAGGTGCGCCTTGCCGTCGGCCACTTACTTTCTGGGGGATGCGGTGTAGTGTCTGTATCTGTAACTGTATGTATATAAAACAACGGCTTCATATTGCGTGCGTGCTATGCATGAAATGAACCATGTGTCAAACTTCTGCCAGTTTGCTTCCTACGCCCGTTGTAAATGCCAACATTAAAAGGTGACATCCACTGCACCCAACATTGAGGTTCAATAAAGGTACGTATAATGCGTATATAAACATCATTATTTAAGTATTTAAAGTTACGTACGCATTACACGGAGCATTACCGACAAGGCCGCTGCAACAGTAACAAGGTCGAGTGCGCTGAGTTTCCAACAGCCTGAGCGGGCAAGTGTCGTTGTGTGTTCAGATGAACGGGGAACACACTGAGGCTGCACTGTATATCCTATACAAATTATTTGTACTGAAAAGTAAAAGTATCTAATTTTTGTCTTAAATAAAAATACGTAAATCAGTCAAATTTGCATTTGGGATCGAAAAAATCGGAACTGCGCGGCTCCTCGTAGAATAATGGGATAGAATACCACTAGATACAGATACAGGTACGGAAACTAGGCCGAATCCCCAAGAAAGAGGGTTGGCCGACGGCAATGCGCTCTTTACACTCCTCTCACACACTCACACAATTTAGTCCTTTTGCGCTATAGGGTCCAACCGGGAAACCCGGCAACACACCATCCGGTCATGAGTGCGGTCCGAGGTCAGTGTCGGCAGCAGGGCCCGACAGGGGGACTAGTTTGCCTCTGCCGCCTTCTGATGGTCGCCCCCTCCCTCTCAACAAGATTCCAAGGGCTAGAAAGTACATCAGAGCAGCGTCAAAAATCATCCGCTCACAATCACGCCTATCTCATTCCCAACGCCTGCTTCAGCTCATCCAACCACCCAAACTTCAGTCGCTCTCTAGGCCTACGTCCACTCGCCTCAGCCTTCGACACCCTAATCACCCATCTCCAATCATCTATCCTCTCCATGTGCCCGAACCCTCTCACAACACGCGAATCCACTCTGTCCTCCAACTTCTTCACCATCCCTGTTCTGTTTCGAACCACGTCGTTATTGGTCCTGTCTATCAGTGTCACACCAGCCATGCTTCTCAAACATCTCATCTCGAAGACATTCAGCCTTCTCTCTTCTACTCTCACACACCCCAAGTCTAAGCCCCGTGGAGCACAGTTATGACAACTACACCCTCATACATAAACTCACAGTAAATGTGTCGGCCAACGTAATACTAAAGAATTGCTTATTCGTCCAGCATACGTTCATTCACGATGATATCAAGCGCCACCTAGTCCATTTAACGCCAGCTCTGCCGGGACCAATTATCGATTAAACCTACTTACGAAAAAAAATAGCAAATACATATTTGAGCGTGTTCCTCTAATATAGTAAACTTAAAAAAAAATACCAGATACATGTTCATTGAATTGTTTATTACATGTACGGATTTTATTTGTATTACCAATGCGTTTTAAGCTCGTGTCATCAGTCATGCCGACAAATTTTTGATATAATGTAGGTAAAGCCCGCTGTGTGGAGGAGAAACTTCATTGTGAAGTCAGCGAGAATGCTGTTCTAGACCCGAAAATTATTATTATAATTAAATAATTTATTTCCAGCGTGCAGCTTATTGTATGTGACATTCCATCAATATAACACAAGTGCAGTTTTCAAGATCGCGTGTCCGGTTATGGCGATATTATATAGTTAACCTCAAAAAAAGCTAATGTTTTCTATGTTTTGATCAGAAAAAAATGATATTATTGGGGAGACCTGTAATTTCCTACCCGTAAATTGTGTCGTTTTTTTCATATCTCATTACTCGCGCAAACAAAAAAACTTAGTACGTAAGCAAATCTCCTACAATGTGATATTGTAAGTCAATAGAGCAGTGTCGAACGCATATGTGCCATATTACTGGTAAATTTAAATCACATCACACTGACAAATTGACGATTTCCCCAACCGTTTGATTAGTTTCAGCAGTTGAAAAAATTACTGTGTGAGACATTGTAACGTCACACGCCGTTAACGATTTTTTACCCCTATTATTAATTTGTAGTGAAAATTTAAGGGACAGTGTTTCAAAATATTAGATTTCAATTCCTGTCGTGACTTTTAAAAACAAATAACTATTACTTTTAGACGGCTCGCTAACAAACCTAACCCCTTTAGACGTAGACACCGCAGTTATGTGGCGCTGCTTGCATCTACTCCTTGCCACGTGTTGCGGACACGTTACCGAACATCGCGCACCTAGTCAACTCCATTTGATAGATGGATATTTGTGTAAGATACATGTAATCACAATTCAGGTTTTTAGTCAGTAAAAATTTGAAAGACAATTATAACTTCACCCCTGAGTTCAACTACATTCATAGCCACCACTGTCTTAGCTCCCTCGTGCTATTTTCATTCTTCAAGTAACTCAAATTACCATGTGCAGCTTACAAACATTACCAAAAGCAAAGAGTTATCCAATATTCGATCAGGAAGAGTCATCCAACAACCATACGTTCGCCAATGAACACCATTGAAAAATAAAACTTCCGGAAACAGCCAAGAAATAATGTCAATTGGGTCATGTAACCGAAGTAGTAGTATAAATGAGTACGTAGTCGGTCGGCGAGGAGCAGGAGCCGGGGTCGGGGTGATGGGGCTACGGCCCCATCATGGCGTCTGCGGCCGGTCGGCGTCATACCATATTGTGTTCCTGAGTGGAAGTTTGGGTATAATGTAGAGTCATTACATGTATGGTTATTGCTCATTTATCGTTGGTAGTGTTTAATTATGTATTGTATATCGTATGGTTTATTGCGAGTAGAAATATTGTGGGAGTACATTTCAGTTGCTTGGTTCCGGTCTGCGACTGCTTGCATGCAGTCGGTCAACACGGTCGCTATGTGGTGTTATTTTTCTTACTCCTAGTGTGGGGTGGTTGGTAATTGTCGTTATTTTAAGAACTTGAGTGGGCGAGAACCTCATTATTTTTCGTGGGGGTAGGGGTATTTGGCCCAAAAGTTGGTTGCACTGCAGAATAATAGTGTGACGTGGGTCTCCACCTTAACGCGGTCGGTGATGTCTCATCTCGTGTCAGGTTGTCCTAATAGAGTGGAGGTCATGCATGTTGTTGTTATTCTATAGGTATATATATTGTATGGGTACATCGTTTATTCATTATACGGGTATAATATATTACATATTGTTTAGTTATTATTAGTGTTTAGTTGGGCTACCGACGTGGTGTTATGTTAAGTCATCTTGTTATAGGATTCCACTGTTTTTCGTTTAAGCTCAGAAACATAACCTGAATAATGTTTTTAGCTTTAGGTGCTTGTAGAATATTTGAATGGTTATTATTGTTGCATCTGAAGCAGTTTTACAGGATTAATATCTGCTATGTATGTTTTTACTATATGATTAGAGTTTGTATCGGATTTGTTTAATTTATTTGTTGTAAGGGCTTGTCATGTATATCGGTTTCAGGTCTTATTAGGTTATCTACGGTGGATGTTAGACACGTTTTTGCACTGTTCTGAAAGTATTTCTCTTACCTTATGTTTTTGAAATGTATGCCTAGGCATTCGGAGAAAATTTGATTTTTTTTATTGTGACTGAACATTTTTATTGGGTTTATATCTACGCTGTTTGCTTTTTACTGTGTATTTGGGATTTTCGTCGACTTTGTTCACTGTACTTATTGTATGAGTTAGTTATTTATATCGATTTCATATATTGTTAGGTTATTACGTTGGATTTGGATCGATTTTTGTATGGTTATGGTAGGTAATTTTTGTATGTCTTGGTTAGTAATGTATGTTTAGGTGTTTGTAGAGTATTTGATTATTTTATCTTGCTAACGGTGGAGTATTTACTAGGTTTGCATGTTCTTTGTAGGGTTCCGCTGTAAGAATACAATTGTCAATTGAATCATGTCGATATATTTGATATAATCTTCGAAACTATGGGTAGGTGTATTTGTTGACATAGGGTTTGGTCCTGTTTTAGATTGGTTTATGAGGAGAATGACCATCCATGGCAGGGTATTACATTCCCACCTGTAAACGTACTCAGTACAATTACATTCCCATATGGTTCTTAAATTGATGCCGGCCATGGAGCCAAGTAATCAGCTGAGCCAAGGTTTAGGACCAAAAAAAACTTCATGATATAACGTAAATCAAAATCATAAATGACAAGTGCTCACGTAATGTTTAAAATCAGATAAAATTCAGATTTATATACTTAATTAAACAGTTTACTTCAGATAAATTAGCCTAACACAATTCCATATTAAATTGAATTCCAGTTGAAAATGTATGATTTTTTTCCGTAACAGACTACCCAGGAAACGAGTTTTCTCACGCTACTCAACTGTAACAAAACAAAAATCGTGTATTGTTGCTTTATAACGAAAAAGTACAAACAACTTTTCCATGTGGAATTTTATCTAGTATGGATTCTTGCTGCAGTATTTTATGTTTAAAAAGCTCTTTGCTGAGTTTTAAGAGACAAATGTTCACCAATCTCACTTAAATAGCGATAATGGATCATTCCGTATTTTTGTCCATCGTTAATCGTTAGTAAATTTCATGTAGTCACTGCGCATCTGCTTTAACTGCATTGGCAATCTAAGGTTTTTACTGACAATCAAGTCTGAGGCTTGTCACGTTTCGGCTTAGTCGATACCCAGCCCGTTTGAAAGACTACGCTGTCTTTTAAAAGGTTCATTTTCTCCCGAAGAGCAGATTCCCGGTGAAGATGAGAGCCACGTTTTGCCACGAGGCAGACTCCAGTTGACTGTTCAAACTCACAGCTGACCGGAAGATGTCACGCGATTGATCATTTCTCTCTTGTGCACCAACTGGGTCCCGTGTAATTTTCTTTCCCAATCACTCTGACTTTTCGAGCCATGAAAGCTTTTCACATAACCGCTTTTCTTTTTACTAGGCACCTGAGTTCCCCAAAGCCTCCACCTACAAAAACGAGTCCCGTTTTTTCACAATCCAACGTCAAATTGTTCTGACGTTCTAAGGTAAATTAACATAGATCGTGAAGAAGAAGTGGGAGTAACCTCATACAATGCAATATGTACACATGCATACACATGTTTTCTTTTGGATTTACGTTTTTTTCTTTGGTTTACTTTAACACGCCTGTTCGGATAACACGTTATCATTTTCACGATACAAAAGTTAGACTTCTCATCGAGTGATCGGCCCTATACTTCAACAACAACAACAATTAACTAGGCCTTTCAACCCACACTGTACCTTCTTCCACCTCATGTACACTCTGGGTAGCAACGATGTAAAGGTCTGACTTCTGACAATCATCATCCTACAAGCTTCTCGCAATCGCCCGACACGGAAGGCCGGAGGTGGTAGCAGGTCGGCCGATGGTTCATTGAACCCAGTTCATCACTGCTTGCATTCCCCTCACCTTCTATTCGACCGTCAATACCACCTTATTTGGTAAATTAAAACATTGGTACTGATCCTTTTCACAGCAAGCGGCACTATTAATTTTGTATTTAAACTGACGTATGCCCGTTCCGACGCGTCACATGATCAAACATGAGGACATGTTTTACTTTCGCTCGGGAAAGTTTCCTTCCCTGCTTGTCGGGAATGCCGCTTTGGAGACACAGGCACTATGGGGCGCTGTTGCCGTTCTCTCCAATAGTGCGCTTTTAGCGACCTCCTCGGTCAGGAAGACAGGAAGGAAGGAGGAGCCAGCCTCCGCCCCCCCCCCCCCCCCCCCCCCCCCCGGTCGATATTTATTAGGTATGATCACGGAGTAAGTAATATAGAGCCTATATTATTTAGTCTCCGTGGGTAAGATGATGTCGTCCCCTGGGCAATGTCATCTACAGTTCCCGCCCGGCCTGTGTGAGTGACGCGAGTTCTGGTGTGGCGTCAGCAGGCGAGCCATTTATTGCTGAGTACAAATTGTGTTTGCGTTTTTTTCCTAATCCCACAATGACTATTGGACTGGTCTCACACGGCGTCAAGACGTAAATTAGTTATTAGTATTCAATTGCCAATATTTCTAGTCCGTAATCGCTGTTCATACTGCAAATTTCGATTGTTCGATTCCTACTCTCATTGATTTTGAGAGGGTGCTTTAAATTATTAATTCACTCAATTAAACGTACAGGTCGAATAGGTTTACTCTGGATATTGATACAAATTATCATTTTGGTGATTATAAGAGATACCATTACTTCACTATTACTCAATCTATACGACGTTCCATGTGATAATTTGAGTGCCAATACTTTTTAATAGCATTACCATTACATAGCGTTGGGGTATATAGATATGCCTACATGTGCGTATATGTATATATGTACATAT
>SDVV010043433.1:0-10250 GCA_016164225.1 Gammarus roeselii
TCACTCTCGACCCAAATTAGTTAGCAGAGAGGCCCTATTTTCAAACTTGGATGGATTGAATGCTACAAGTAATTCAAATTTGTATTCAGTTTCATACAAACGGACACATGGTCTCACACTAAAATTTTCTTATTTTACTTCATTATCTCCACTTGACTCTACAACCTTTGACGACTTTTATCTCTGATTTACGCTTTTCTTTCCTATAATTTTCAAATATTTGACGGTGACTTCATTTCAAGAGCTGATCGGACAGATTTATATCCTACCTATCTGTATCACATCAATATCATTTACCTCTAGATAGGTTTCTGGCATAATTTCACACCTTGAAACATATTCTTCTACTGATTTCGACAATTTCGTGATACCTCCGACTGACACGATGTTCGCAATTCATTACTTAATCTTTGAGTTTCGGATAATACAAACATTTCAATGAGGACATACATAGTTTATTATTATTTATTGGCAATATTTACAGGCCTTGCTGGCATCATCAATGACATCTACCTCGTTTTTTTTATTAGAAACAGCATTGTTTGTACATTCAACCGCACCCATCATCATCATATTTCAGTTTCCTCTCAAAATCCTTCATATACTCCATCATATCTTTGACATGAATACCGAAGGCTGTTCCGTTCCCGTGAGACCACAAATGTATTACTTCTCCTTCTTGAACCTTAATTATTTGAAACTTCTCCAATTCCAAGTTATTCTGAGCTTCAACCTGGAGAAATTTTGCATACGATCCAGTTTTTCTTTTGTTCCTAGATATAATTTGTTTCCCACTACATCAGCTTTATTACAGTCAGGATGATATTTGTTCGATTCGACTCATATCATCTTTGGAGATTTCTTCTTCCATCACTTGTTGATATTTTTTGAGATATGGATATTCATTTTTGTTTATTCTATGGCGAAACGTTTGTCTCCGCTTGAGCTCAACGTAACACTGACTCCATTCTCGGTATGCAGCTTGCTATTATAAGTTGATTACATGTTGCTTTTCTCAAAACATTAAGCCTAACATTGCTCACCTAGGTCATCAACTGTGTATGTATGTATGTGTTTATGGTTGTGTATGTATGTGAATATGTATGTTCAAGCGTATGTACAGTAGCGAGCAAAAATTCGTTTATGAATTAAAACTAAGTGAAATCTTCAATGTTCATTTTCCGCTTTATAATTCAACTCATCGGAAAATTTATTAATATTACCCATTAATAAGTTTTGTCCACACATAGTACCGTAGGAAATTTCTATATGATGTTAAATTCCACGTGAAGAAAGTCAAATTTGTTTTTCCGGCTACAGAACAACCATAAACTAATATTTGCTCGCTACTGTACGTGTTGCGCGAGTTTAAAATGTAAAAAAAATTAACATTCAATATAATTTTAAATTTTCGAGGGATGACAGAGGTAAGTCGGTCTATTGAATAGATAACTTAGCTATTTAAGTATGGTGTTATCCCTCGAAAATTTGAAATTACAATTTTTTTTTTGCATTTTTAACTCGTGCAACACGTACATACGCTTGAACATACACATTGACATACGTACACAGCCCTAAACACATACATACATACACAGTTGATGACCTAGACGAGCAATGTTAGGCCTCATGTTTTGCGGAAAGCAACATGTAATCAACTTATAATAGTAAGCTGCAACCGAGAATGGAGTCAGTGTTACGTTGAGCTCAAGCGGAGACCTACGTTCCGTCATAGAATAAACAAAAATGAATACTCATACCTCAAAATATATTTACAAGTGTTGGAAGAAGAAATCTCCGAAGATGATATGAGTCGAATCGAACAAATATCATCATGACTGTAATGAAGCTGATGTAGTGGAAAACAAATTATACCTATGAACAAAAAAAAACTGGATCGTATGCAAAATTTCTCCATGTTGAAGCTCAGAATGACTTGGAATTGGAGAAGTTTCGAATAATTAAGGTTCAAGAAGGAGAAGTGATACATATGTGGACTCACGGGAACGGAACAGCCTCCGGTATTCGCATCAAAGATATGATGGAGTATTTGAAGGATTTTGAGAGGAAACTGAAATATAGTGATGATGGGCACGGTTGGATGTCTAAACAATGTTGATTCAAATGAAAAAAAAGAGTTAGATTTCATTGATGATGCCAGCAAGGTCTGCAAATATTGCCAATTAATACTAATGAAACTATGTAAGTCATCAATGAAATGTTTATATTATCCCAAACTCAAAGATTAAGTAATGAATTGCGAACATCGTGTCAGTCGGAGGTATCATCGAATTGTCGAAATCAGTAGAAAAATATATTTCTAGGTGTGAAATGATGCCAGAAACCTATCTCGAGGTAAATTATCTAGATGTGATACAGATTGGTTGGATATAAATCAGGCCGATCAGCTCTTGAAACGAAGTCATCGTCATGAATATGAAAACTATAGGAAATATAAATGTAAATCAGAGATGTAAGTCGTCAAAGGCTGTTGAGTCAAGTGGAGATATTGAAGTATAATAAGAAAAATATAGTGTGAGACCATGAGTCAGTTTGTATGTAACTGGATACAAATTGGAATTACTTGTAGCATTCAATTCATCCAAGTTTGAAAATGGGGCCTCTCTGCTAACTAATTTGGGTCGAGAGTGACACCGAAATAAATAACATGTATGGTAAAGTGATATTCAGAGTCGTCTGGAGGGGTTCATGAGTATATATCAATTACTGAATACCATACATAAGGTTAGGTTAGGTTATGATGGGTGAGAATAACATTTAAAAGTGATGTAGAATTGTGTCAAATCAAAAATATTATGAAATAACTGTAACATTCAAACCATCTAAGTTCGAAAATGGATCCTCTCTGCTAACAAATTTGGGTTGAGAGTGACAACGAAATAAATAACATATATGTTAAAGTGATATTTAATATCGTTTGGAGGGCTTCATGTGTTTGTAACAATGAATGAATACCATACATAGGTTAGATTAGGTTTTGATGGGTGTGAATAACATGTAAAATCAAGAATCATATGAAAAAAGGTATAACATTTTTTTTAATGTAACTATGTAATTTGCATATGCAAATGGATGAAATTTGGTAGATCGAAATTGAAAGTGTTTATCAAAGCTGCAAATGATAGATCAAAACGTAGAGCCATGTGCAGGGATTTGATATGAATATATCATAAATCAATGAAAAAGTATCATATGTATACAGAAAAAATTATCGGACGATGACCCATAATTCATAGTTAGGTTGGTTAGGTTTGGTTAGGATGGGATGATTAGTTCTTTTCACCTAACATGACGTGAAGCTGGTCAACATCATTGTTCTTGTGACAAAAGCAAGGGACTTTGTTCTAATGGATAAATCATAGATCAGAGGTAAAATGCTACAGATGTTAACCGACCCTGTATATGTATACAAATGTGTGTATGTGTCTACATTGTGTTGACATTAAAAAAAAAATACGTAAAACACAGCCATGTGGAGGGGATTTGATGGTACATTGCACAAAATAATGACTAAATATCATACATAACCCTCAAACTTGAATGAAAACATATAAATATTGGTCAAGTTGATTAGGATGACTAGATCTTTGAACCTAATATCACGTGAAACTGTTCAACATTAAAAAAAGTGTAACAAATTGATGTGCATTAGTTCTTTTGGATCCTACCTGCTGAGTTTTATCCAAACATGTAACAGAGATATCGATAAAATTCTGGAATCGAAACATCTGCACCAAAAGGATATTTGCTGGCTCAAATTAGAGAAATGCATTCACACTGCTTTGGTATGCTTAATATACAGCCCAAATAGAGAGTTTGATACATATCAAAATCATACATAAGCATCGAACTTGAATAAAATACATAACTATTGGTTAGGATGACTGTTAGGTTAGGTTGCCTAAGTATTAATGTATTTGGCAGTGTATGGTAACTCTTTTTGCATTCATTGATATTTGATCTGTATTGTCGTACATTGATGTATATTTCGCTAATTATGTACCTTAGACATGGAATATATCCTAGATTTTGTTGACTGCGAACCTTACATTGGAGTTCTTGTTCAATATCCGTTATAATAGACGAAAATGGTAGGAGCAACACATCCATCACTATAAAAAAGTCTCATTCTAACAGTAAAAAAACATACATACAACTTGCTAACGCTTTAACATCAATAACAATCACTGACCTAAGCGGTAAAGCTTACATAAATTTTTTACTAACGAGCGATCACCTAACATTACTCGAAATTAAACGAAATTACTGGACATGTAACAAGCAGAGTGAAAAAAAAATATATATTTATGTAGGCATACAATCTGCTACAGATTGGTAATACTACAGAGACAAATGGATAGATTTGATATGAATAAAGCTTGAATCAATGAAAAACTACCCAACATAGGTATGAAAACGGGGAAAATATATACAATCCTTGGTAATATTAAGTTAGGATGGGTTAGGTTTACTGCCGTCATAACGAACCTTTAGTGAAAATGCTACAGTGGATCTGGTGAATGCTCGAATAAGTCATATATCCTGAATTAGAACGCAATCTCATAACAAAGCCTGAATTAATCAATAACTTCTAGGTGTGTAAACTTCAAACGGATCATAAATATTCATAAAAGTAAGACTTGCGGGAATAAGCATCTAGTAAAGACGTGCAAGCGGATAACATAATTGAGATGAACAATAAGTTATTGAAGAATTTTAACATTTTCACTCTACACAAAACCGATAGATTAGACCTCCAAGATGACAATGAACCGGATACAAATCTAGTGTCGAGAGGTAGAACATATCAATATTTTGGATTAATAAATCCAAATAAGCTTATTTTATACCCAGCATTCCATGAAATTAGGCGAATTTATATTAAATACAGATATATTCCTATGATAAACAATCGAAATTTACACCAACAACTATAAAATAGCTAAATAAGGTTCTCTACTCTACCCTAACCGACAATGATTAACAATTATATACGGTGTATCCTACCACACCCAGATGATAAATCCTACTCAATTATGGAAAGGTGTATGGTCAATCAATACACAATGTCGATGAACACTACCGATCTGATAAAAAACAGAAATAATCCTGCACTTTAACTCCTGAGGTGGTCTGGTTCATGGAAAACCATGTACTAACATAACGGCCATACCAAAAATATCTGACATTCAAAACCGAGCTCATGAAAATAATGATATTTTTACTACGATACCTGTTCAAATCTATAAAATAATTCCTAGACCGGACTGATTCTATGCCTCTAGTAGTACAAATCCAAACCCACTGTGTCATAACAATGAACTCTACAATGCTTTACTAGGTCACTTTTCAGTAATCTACCACTGATATTTTAACAAATTTCAAAAGAAACATCCAGTCACGTACAATAGTTCAGACATACCTTGCATCTGTTTAACCCATCGTCTCTGAACAAAATCGAGCAAAGTCACATCCCGGATTTAACCAACAATTTATACACAGGTACAGTGGTCATGAATGAGGATGACATGTGTCTCAGAGAGTGTGTTTTCCATAACCAGCTGGGTTTCTGTTCACTGATGACTTAAGTAAATCACTTCAACGAATAGCAGCTTGTCGGATAACTTCTCCAACAAATCCATGGAACTCAAGACCGACGTCCACAAGAACTTTCAAAATCACGTTGAACTTGGACAAAGTCCAAATGACCACCAAAGAGTGTAAATCACCTCTACACCATGACCCACCGTCCAGTAAATCGTCTTCTAAACGTTAACCTACACATTTGCTAGGGATCAATTACGCAAATTCCATAAAGATGCAGTACGGACTTACACCTCTGAAACATTCATTCCAATGATTATCATGGAAAAACTTACAACAATAAGAAAATAATTACATATTTTTCAACTCTGCTGTAACCAACAATGAAATTGCACTACATTGGGTATCAATCATAGTATATAGGTCTATTTACACAAATAGGCATAAACAGAACGAGGTTTTTACCCAGGGGACTCTCTAACTTCTCTTAAATATTGAAGATTGGTCCTACAATAAACCTACAATACCCTAACAGCAAGACCAAGTTTGTAACAAATCGACTATTCTATATATAAATATCCACGTCAAACATTGCGCCAGGATGTAAAAAATATATATAAAACACTAAAAATGTACAACTTGTAACTGTTAGACCTTAAAAAATGTTCTACATTGTAGATACACACGTAACATATCCTAATATTTCGATACTGTATATATAACCAACAGATTGCATTGAAGATGGGAACTGAACAGAGAAAAAATAAAATTAAACGAAAATATACTAAAAACGCTCGAGTCATAACACAGCAAGAAGATTAATTCTCTAGCATACCCAAAACATACATTAAAAAGCGTGATGAACGAGAAAGAACTAGCATGTAACCAAACAACAACTAATGTGTATAAGATACCAAGACATATCAGCGACATAACTGAAACCTATAGTAAATGATATGGAATATTTCTACGTAAATACGGTATAGTACATACAAAATCTGATGAAAATTAGCCTCAACTCAGTCCAAAACAGGGTTAAATTAACATCTCTTTAACTAAAGTAACCATGTCTAAATCGTAACAGAATGTTATTTATACATATAAAATACCAAAATTTTGCAATAACCTACTAATTATGCCAGAAATAATGCGGAAGATGCAAACCTACAATATCATAAATTTCTATAAATGTATGAGATAACTGATCAAATTCCGAAAACAGTACAAATTCATCATAAATCAACCGATCATTACTAAGTATTTCTAACACAATTTAATACCTTACAATAAATCCATATAGTTCAGGTATTCTCGTTATTCTCGCGATTCAATGGAACACCGCTATATCTGGTTAAAAATACTGGATAATGCAATATGGGGTAGATAGATTCTCGACCGTAGCTGCTGCATCAAGCCAAAATATATACATTAACCCGCAAACAATCTAACTAATAATCCATACTATTCCTATAGATATTACATTCATATGAAATAAATATATTTTATATCAGGCTGGTATCAAGCATCCCCCCGCTAAAAAAACTCCACCAAACAACCTCCGAGTGAGTCAAATATACCACAACTAGATAAGAATACAAGCATATATGTACAGAAAACGTTATAGAATTATAATCCAGACGTACAATATATGATGAACTATTCACTCATAACGTTGCAAACGTGCCACGGAAACAAATTTATATGACAAAGAACAGGCAAGAGCAAACTCACCTAATTTTCCAGGAGTGCATTCAACTTCCTGCCTAGAAGGTTCCACTACCGCACCCACCTAAAATCGTATAAATATTTAATTAATGAGCAACAGTTAGTGACCAAGCGTACCCCAATAGAACCATCTAGAGAAGAAAAAACCCATATATAAATACAATAAAGATCAAAAATACAGTAGAAATTAAAATGTTCAATGACATGAACCTTCAAACCACGAAAGAAATCCTAAATTCACACTGAAATTGCACATATGTAACAAGATATTTAACGAAATTGCAATGCAGTATGCCCAGCGTTGAAATGCGAACACCAAAGG
The DNA here is from genome assembly GCA_016164225.1 of Gammarus roeselii. Classification (NCBI taxonomy): domain Eukaryota; kingdom Metazoa; phylum Arthropoda; class Malacostraca; order Amphipoda; family Gammaridae; genus Gammarus; species Gammarus roeselii. The sequence goes on from SDVV010043433.1 coordinate 7,613, forward strand.
TAGTGCTAAACATTCTATTTATATAACCTATTAACATATAAAAGCATTATAATACACACATTCTATTAACATAACTTATGAATAATCCGAAAGCTGTCCGTCCATCCATCAGAATGAGTCACCCGTTAGCCGCCTGTCTGACTCCGGTCGTCTGTGAAAATGTGGGGTGCAAACTCTTAAGACTGAAAAGTGACTCTATTAACGCCTATCTATTATCCTCCACTAATTTGCTTTTCGGTGACATACTAAGTATTGATAGATTCAAACATTATTCATATTAATATCGGGATCTTCCTGCACCAGCAGGATTCTGTCCCACCTCTCTATTATTGTAGATTATGCGTATCCCTTCACTATTATATAAGGCCTCCAGGAAGGGATTATTAGATTTTATAATACGCTCCTGGAAGCTATTGGCACTTTTTCTAGCTCGTACCTTAAGACAGTCAACATCATTTGCTGCGAATACAAAGCTAGCACTCGTTCTTCCAGGTACACTAATCAACTTCAGGAAAATATCATCGTATGCTACTCTCAGTTTACTGAGAGTGATTCGTACGGTAGCAGTAGATTTTAAAGAGCTGTATTTTAGCATATGTCGTGCAGAAGTTGAATTTCTTTATTAGCTGATTGCCAACCTCGTTTAATTTTCAGAGTTGCTTGGAAATTTCAGCATTGTCACACCGGTCGTTTCTTATTAAGTGACCTAAGCATGGAAAACTGTCCGCATAATCCAACTGAGCACCATTAAACGCATTATTGATTTGGAACTGGAACCATTGCACGCGCGCGGGTTTACTAGCATACAAACAGGTTTGCTAGTATTGTACCCAATATCTAGTGTTGCGGCCACCGCCTCACATATAATTAGCATAATTCGGAGAGCATCCACATGAGGAGCCAGGAGGACCATATCGTTGGTATATTAATTGCGTTAACACAGCAGTCGCCAATATGTCACTCAACGCGGTTAAGAGCTAGACGCTCGTGTAGACTGTCTAGATACAAATTGAACAGGAGGGGCGAAGAAGGCCTCCCTGCCTTATTCCTTTGGTTGTTCTTCACGGATTTGACGTTGAACTTCCCCACCTTACCGCACATTGTTGTTGTTCGTACCAGTATTTTAGTAGTTTTACGAGGTGAGCAGACGCACCATTTCAATTATTATTTTGACCAGTGTTCAACGAGTAACGCGGTCAAAGGCTTTTTTGGCATCTCGAAAACACAGGTTCATTGGCAAGCCTCTACTGACAAAGAAATGAAGAGTTGGTTTTAAGATAAAAATCGCCATTTCCGTTCCATGCTGAGGCTTAGAGCCACATTGATTTGATGTTGTTTGGAGACATTTATCAAGTCTGTTCTGAGTCACAATTTCTAATAACTTCGATGCGGCAGTAGCAATTGATATTGGTCTGCAATTGCCTACATTTGTCTCATATTTTGTCTTTGTTTTCATCATAGGTTTTACAACTATATCCAAAAGTAGCTTTGATAGGTAGTTAGGCGTGAGACAGTCGTGAAGAAAATAGACATGACATGGAGGAATTGAACAGGATCATCTTTAAAGATTTCTGCTGGTATACCATCCTTCCCTATAGTTTTTCCATTTCTAATCTTTTAACCGCTGATCAAAGCTGTTGGCTCTTACAAACTGCCATTTGTGAGGTTGCGCAATTTTGTTCCTAGCCTCCCTTCAGTTTTCTGTGGTGAACTTGATCTAGATCTGAAGATTTTGTGAATTTCATTCCTTCTATAGATTTAATAACTTCGTTGGGGAGAAAATTTATTGTAATGGTAGCTTCAATTTTCTGAGGATTTGTATAATCAGGACTCTCTAACGTTGATTCAGTACACAAATATTGGTTGAGTAGGACACTCGTTCTTCGGGTCGTCTGTTTCTAGCTCTCCACAATCATTTTCAAGAGGGCCTATTGCAGATCCTGATTTTTTTTTGCTAGAAATATAGCCACAAAATGGTTTCGGATCAGTTCTGGCGTTCGCGGCAATTTTGTTTTCAAATCATCCTTTTTATGTTTCAAGACCATCCATAGAACTGTTCTGCTGAAGCGTCATGGAGGTGTTTTTCATACGACGAGAGTTTTATTTTTTTTGCCAACTGATGATACTGCAGTCCTTTTCCCAGTACTTAGGCTGATTGACAGGTGACCGTCTGATTTTTGCTTGATAGGATCAAATTTGAGATTATATTTATAATAATTTTACATTTGATTCGAGGGTTATATTCAATGATGCCATCGACTTGTGTAAGCCATCAAAGTTGGCTGAAATAAAATGTATTGACTTTACCTAAGTTTATTGACTTGTTCAACCCAAGTTTAATCGTAAAACGGATAAAATTATGGTCGCAAGTTCAGAATGGTTCTCCTACTTCAGCATACGTGGCATGAGAGTAAATTGTACTAAATAGAAGATCAAAGATATTAGTGCATCTTTCGTGTGTATCTCTCCCGTTTGGGTCATGAGTGTGTATCTCTCCCATTTGGGTCATGAGTGTGTATCTCTCCCATTTGGGTCATGAGTGTGTATCTCTCCCATTTGGGTCATGAGTGTGTATCTCTCCCATTTGGGTCATGAGTGTGTATCTCTCCCATTTGGGTCATGAGTGTGTATCTCTCCC
>SDVV010043434.1:0-10250 GCA_016164225.1 Gammarus roeselii
ACCGATGCTCTTACCCCACGAGGTAATGAGGGCTATTACGATTAGACAAATGTTTGGTGCCGTGTTAGGTAACCGATGCTCTTACCCCACGAGGTAATAAGTTTAAAATGAACATTTTTTTTTATGAGCTGTGTTATTTTTCTAAACACTATAAGTCATTTATATACGTGCTATCCCCTTTTCTTGACTATATTGTAAATAGTGTTGTCTCCCAGCAATGCAGGAAGAGTGGTCGCGAAGAATGTGAGGCGTGCACTCGAGACTTCAATATATAAAATAGCAGTTGCCTTAGCGAGTACGTAGAGTTTCGTGGTAGCTGCTAGTCCTGAGAACTGTGTTGTCATCAAGATCTCTTGCCCGTCCTGTGAATGGCTTGGCCTGACTAACTCTCCAGCAACGGCTCCTACTAGCGGCCGAAAGGGTGATGAAGGATTGTCTGACATCATAGCTCCCATCCTTCCTCATGTATGATGTTGTTATGAACTTTGTAAGTCTGATCCTTTGCTTTACATGGTAAAGTTTTTCCTCGCCAGCTTGCATCTTGCTATTAACAAACTAATTCTTTTGAAAAAATTGCAACAGCCAAACTCTTTCATTTTTGCTTCTCAATGTTGAGTTCTCCTAAGTTACTATTTGATAAAAAGGAATGACAAATTGAGGGGCTGAGAAGCAAAGTTGCGTGACAACATCAGTTGTTCAATGTTATTTATACGAGAACACGAATGCAATAATGCAAGTCTGCTTTTCACCTGTTCAATAAATAGTAGCACAAGCACCTTTTCCATCCAATAAATCATTTCATATTCAGAACTGGGACACTTTATATGAACATACACACGTGCTTTCCATTTTTAACAGCACTTAGGTGAGTGATGGTCCCAGTCTGGTGATTGCCAAGATGATTGATCAATAATTTAGAGGTTCACAATTGTGACCTCACAATAAACTTCACATCGGCGAAAGATTCATAGTTCCTGATGCTTTCTCTGCTCGGCAGACCAGTTTAGTTAAATTTTATAATGTAAATTTTTGCCTGATTCATATAACAATGAATCAGGATCATCCATTTAATTGGAGTTCAACGATTGAGGATCATCACTTCATGAACGAGAGCGAACCTCATCACATTGACAGACCAATTTTCACGCCAGTTTTCATAGTAGCTTTAATTTACTCATCCGGGAGAGGAAATTATTTAAGTTATCAGAATCTAATCCTTTCCCGATCGTGCTAGCCTTTGATCCGCGAATAGGCCGGACGCGACCAGGGCGGGCCGTGAACAGGGCGGGCCGTGAACAGGGTGGGCCGTGAACAGGGCGGGCCGTGAACAGGGCGGGCCGTGAACAGGGCGGGCCGCGAACTGGGCGGGCCGTGAACAGGGCGGGCCGCGAACAGAGTGGGCCGTGAACAGGGCGGGCCGAGAACAGGGCGGGCAGCGAACAGGGCGGGCCGCGAACAGGGCGGGCCGCAAACAGGGCGGGCCGCGAACAGGACGGGCCGCAAACAGGGCGGCCGTGAACAGGGCGGGCTCCCTAAAGGGGAGATCGAGGCGTCTGTAGAGGAGGTGTCACCAAACACATGGCAATCCGTCTAGGTTTTTATTCAAAAACCATTCGCCTGGTCTCCGTAGTGGTGTGATAGGTTCTATAAAACTAATACAATGATTCTTTTCCACTAGTATTAGTTGTCGCTAATCATGACGATCCATTAACTTTACTTTCGAAATTTAATTACATCAAATTCGTTTGTCGTTCAACCGAGAGCGTCACGTCGTATCGGAGGCCTGATGCATGGCTCTTCAATAGCACTCGTGGATAACCATGAGTTTCTTCATCATATTTCGTGTTTGCTTTCGGCAGCAATATTAAACTTCATTGTATAATACATCTATAAAACCTGTATCGTATTTTCGTGGAAACGTTTGAAAAGATGGTCCGTGGTTGCGATCGCTTGTTACGTTTTTGGGCTGTTGTCTTCGACTACACCGGAAGCTCCCATCCGTTCTCATTGGTCCTCGTGGTAACAGGACCACTAGGTTCAAACTGTGTATCGCGTTCTTCGGTTCAAACTGACAGTTTACATGAATGTATTTTCATCTGAAAATCATGTATTTGCTTTGACAACTACCTTGTATTTTCACAGAAGCTCTGCACTGATTTCACCGTTTAGTAATATATATTTTGCAAGAACTTCTATAGCAGCAATCTCTTTCGTTGTCACTCTTCATATATCCTAGATTTATTTCAGTAAATGTTTAATATTATCATAAACCTGATTCTAAAATTTAATGGAGGAGTCCAAAATTTTATTTATTCATTTTTTAGGGCAATTCCAATAGATACTCAGTCATCACGACAGCAGGTTGAATTATTGAATGGGTCGTTACCCTACTCAAGCTAAGTTCCAGGTGTCGAGTTCCCCTAAAACTCTAACTCGTGTTGACCACCCAAAGTTGTTCACTCTAAGTTAATGAAGAACAAAGTTTTTGAAACAGTACATGAGTTAATATGCCAATTTCTGTACATGGTATAGTAAGTAAATTTAAAATTTCACATTTATAACCTTTTCATGTTTGATTGTTTTAGTCATTCTGTGTTGCTTCTTCGAGATTGTTTACCTCAGTTCGGGAATCAAATGAGTTGGTGTTTATAGGTCCAGAGGCCGCTATTCGAAGTTGTATATGTACATTGTGGACTCTGTATCTGTGGAGCTATTAATATACCAGGATTAAGATTGTTCTCTTATTGCCCTTTTTTATTGATTTCCAGCCCTTTTGGTTGGTATGGCTCAATTTAATTTAATATAGCCATCATCGTCACGAGAGATGATGTTATTTGGATAGCCAAAACGTACTCTGACTGTAACCACAACGCACTCTGACTGTAACCACACTGTACTCTAACTGTACCCACAACGTACTCTAACTGTAAACACAACGTACTCTGACTGTAACCACAACGTACTCTGACTGTAACCACAACGTACTCTGACTGTAACCACAACGTACTCTGACTGTAACCGAAACGTACTCTGACTGTAACCACAAAGTACTCTAACTGTAAACACAACGTACTCTGACTGTATCCACAACGTACTCTGACTGTAACCACAACGTACTCTAAATGTAAACACAACGTACTCTTACTGTAACCACAACGTACTCTGACTGTAACTACAACGTACTTTAACTGTAACCACAACGTACTCTGACTGTAACCACAACGTACTCTGACTGTAACCACAACGTACTCTGACTGTAACCACAACGTACTCTGACTGTAACCACAACGTACTCTGACTGTAATTAAACGATCGACATTAGAAACTAGTGACAGTGTCACATGTGGACTTTGGCTGGAAAACGATAGCACAAGTTATGATTGCTTTACGTATCAATAAAATAATGTTTCAGGTCAACAATCGACAATATTTTTTATGATAATTTACACCTGACGCTTGTTTGTATTATAGATAGTGCTTTATGTATTTATACAATAAATACCTACCCACAAATGTTCTACTATTCGTAATGTGAGTCCGACACGACAATCAATTACGTTTTAGTTACAACGTTTACAATGTACTATTTTAGGTACAACGTTTACAGTGTACTACTACTTTTTTGAGTGTCAATAAATGAAAATTTCCAGTGCTGAATAATCAAACCAAATGATACGACTCAATAGCATCTGTAGAACAAACAACGACTCAATAGGAGCTGTAGAACAAAAAACGACTCAATAGCAGCTGTAGAACAAACAACGACTCAATAGCAGCTGTAGAACAAACAACGACTCAATAACAGCTGCAGAACAAACAACGACTCAATAGCAGCTGTAAAACAAACAACGACTCAATAGCAGCTGTATGACAAACAACGACTCAATAGCAGCTGTAGAACAAACAACGACTCAATAGCAGCTGTAAAACAAACAACGACTCAATAATAGCTGTAGAACAAACAACGACTCAATAGCAGCTGCGGAACAAACAACGACTCAATAGCAGCTATAGAACAAACAACGACTCAATAACAGCTGTAAAACAAACAACAACTCAAAAGCAGCTGTAGAACAAAGAACGACTCACTAGTAGCTGTAGAACAAACCACGACTCACTAGTAGCTGTAGAACCAACAACGACTCAATAGCAGCTGTAGAACAAGCAACGACTCAATAGCAGCTGTAAATCAAACAACGACTCAATAGCAGCTGTAAAACAAACAACGACTCAGTAGCAGCTGTAGAACAAGAACGACTCAATAGCAGCTGTAGAACAAACAACGACTCAATAGCAGCTGTAGAACAAGCAACGACTCAATAGCAGCTGTAGAACAAACAACGACTCAATAACAGCTGTAGAACAAACAACGACTCAATAGCAGCTGTAGAACAAACAACGACTCAATAGCAGCTGTAGAACAAACAACGACTCAATAGCAGCTGTAAAACAAACAACGACTCAATAGTAGCTGTAGAACAAACAACGATTCAATAGCAGCTGTAGAACAAACAACGACTCAATAGCAGCTGTAGAACAACAACGACTCAATAGCAGCTGTAGAAACCAACAACGACTCAATAGCAGCTGTAGAACAAACAACGAATCAATAGCAGCTGTAGAACAAACAACGACTCAATAGCAGCTGTGGAACAAGCAACGACTCAATAGCAGCTGTAAATCAAACAACGACTCAATAGCAGCTGTAAAACAAACAACGACTCAGTAGCAGCTGTAGAACAAGAACGACTCAATAGCAGCTGTAGAACAAACAACGACTCAATAGCAGCTGTAGAACAAGCAACGACTAAATAACAGCTTTAGAACAAACAACGACTTTATAGCAGCTTTAGAACAAGCAACGACTCACTAGCAGCTTTAGAACAAACAACGACTCAATAGCAGCTGTAGAACAAACAATCGCATGCTACCATTTTTGAAGACAAGCTGTCTTTAATCAAATTATTTTTTTTCGTCATATGGAAAGATTGAAATGAAGTAAAAAGTTCAAAATAATGATGACAGGAAGAGTTGGATTTCATGATTTAAATTTTTTTGAGATATTGAATGAGAAATAATATTATATGTGATCTATCAACAACAGACTTATAACTCCTGCGTTTTAATTTCAACATATTTTATTGAATCAGTTTGTATTTTCGTATGTATTCAGAGTAGTAGGGTTGACTACTAAAACCGGTTGTATATTGTGAAACAGAAATTAATCAACAAATAAATGCCCTAGTAGAGTAAACATTTTATGCAATCGTACCTATGCTACCGGCCAATTGACAGTATTGGCGTTTTTTATCACCTATAAAATGCCGTGCGATATTTCATCGCAGGAAAATAATCGTCGTATCTTTTTTCTCATTAGTGCTCTGGAGTGAGCAGAAGACCTTCATCATTCTCGAATACGGGAAAACCTCCTTTCCAACAGAGTTGGAACTAATTTTCGTGTAGAGATTTTACATCAGAGAAGGAATGAGAACAAATATCAGCCACGCATCTTCAATCACATCGTCGAAAATTTCAAAATTTCCAAAACAACGGCAGAAGCGAATTAACTCGTTGGTAAATTGCTTCAGGAAGATCCAACCCTTTCCATTCGACAAGTTCATAGTAAGCTTGACTTAAGCAGCAGGTATACAACCCTTGAAATTTATTCCTCAATCGCAACTGCAATTAAAGCCTTACAAGTTACACAAGTGCCTCGGGCTCAGTGAAGTAATATAAATCAACGATTGTCTTATTGTTCCTGGGTACCAGATTCGAACATTGATCCACAAAAAATATTATCGTCCGACAAGTGGTTCATACTTAGGCTACATCCTGATCATCAAAATTCAAGGTTCTGGAGTGTCGTGAACCCCCATCAACATGAAGATTGTGTGGAGCAAGTTGGAGAGAAGGACATTTAATGGCTTGCAGCATCAACATATGAGTTGTACCAATTCAATGTCTCAACTCGAGCAGGGCTGAGTGCGCCAGTAGCCTGGGTAGATGCCACAGCCTCTGGCGAGCGTTGGGGCCAGTGGGAGCTTTGGTAAGAAATGGTGGAGGTATCTTCCCGGGGCCTTCGACCTAATAAAAAAATCATTGGTTTGAAGTTGGAGTGACAGTTTATGGACATACTCATCTTCAACTCCTGAAGGATACACTTTGGCCTGTAGTGAAATTGACTGCAGCTCGCCAGTAGTACAATTATCAATAGGATGGTGCCCAAGCCATTGTTCGATAGCCATTTTTATATAATTGGCACAGAAAAGAATAAACAGTAACCAGTCGGGGCACAGACTGTCTACACCTTGCCCATAGCCCAGATCTGAGAGTTTGATAAAGTAGTTTATTTAGCTGCATAACCCTAAACCAAACAAGAAGTCAAGCCAGCTATCTCCAGCTTCTTCCGTAGATCAAGACTTTGCCATCAATATGGGTGCTCATTTCAAAGCCGACTTATAGTACCGAACAAAGTACCGAACATAGTACCGAGCATAGTACCGAACATAGTACTGAACATTGTACCGAACTTAGTATCGAGCATAGTACCGAACATAGTACCGAACTTAGTACCAAGCATGGGAACCGAGCATAGGTGCCAGGCATAGTACCGAACATAGTACCGAGCATAGTACCAAGCATAGGTACCGAACATAGGTACCGAGCATAGTACCGAGCAAACACAAAATACTATCATCTTTTATCATTTTGCTGGTAAGAAAAGTGATGACTTTAATTTTTTTCTGGTTTTAACTTATATCAAGTAAGCGTTGCGCCTGGAGGAAACTGTCATAAGTATACATACAAGCGTAGAATGTCTGCCCGTACAGGGAAGTAAAAACAAACGCATCAAGTAGAAATTTGTGGAGAATATTCCTAGAAAGAGAAAACTAACGACCTGAGATAAAGTATTACCGAACGTTTCGCCCCAATGTCATTAAAAAGAGCAGGAAAGAACGCACGACTGATATATATTAAAGGATTCAAGAATGAGTAATAGCCAACCGACAAAAAAAAACTAAATCTTCTCATTCTCTATCTGGGAGACACAACATATTGCTTTACACACAGGCCGCACTATGAGAGTCATACAGCATTAGAAAAACTTCGGATGATGATTCGAATTTTGTGCAGTTATCATTAAACTAGGTGGTCGGGGATGGAGGATAATGTGCCTGAGTAACTGGTCAGAATGATATCATAGCTACACCGTGACGAGTACATTGGAATGTTTTGTTTTCATGATGCTAATTCATGCAGATCAGGTGAAAGATTTAATAATAGAAATTGCGTCTGTCGACGGCAGGATTGGCGTCTCTAGTCCTCCATTGATTGATGGAAATATTTTCAAACTGGTAACTTTGTTTAAGGGGCCTATTCTAGTTTAGTTTACATATTTTGTCAGCGAAAGCTCTTAAGTGAAAACTGTGCTATCTTGGAAACCCTCAGGTGATGACTTTGCATACAAGCTGGGTGAAAAATCAACGAACAATCATGAAACAGATATAGAAGTTTATGCTTTGTAGTTCAAATTATTTCGAATTTGTGCATCATTGAATGAGTGTACTCCAGGGAGAAACATCCTGCATGAAACTGTCATTATTAAATTATCCAACAATTTGAAAATCTGATGACTCTTTTTGAAGGTCTTCAATGCTCTGATTTGATGCTCGATGTTGTATATACTCAATATGATTCTCAATTTTTAATTGAGTATCATGTTGGGTGTAAGAACGTGCACTCAATGCCATCGTTTGATTGGTCAATTGGCGTTGTCTATACCCTGCACAGGATGGCTTGACCATGGATCTCGTCCACTGAGTTGGACTCCGTGAGTTTGCATAAAAGGGAAGGAAAATAGTTCTTGATTTAAGAATTATTATCAGAATAGTACCTCCGCTAAGTCATCGAACTCTATTGCACAATATAATCACATTATCTTGGTATCAGTTGACCGAGGCTGTGGATCGAGGCTGATGATGGCTTGAACGGATATCAGTTGGCCGAGGCTGTGGATCGAGGCTGATGATGGCTTGAACGGGTATCAGTTGACCGAGGCTGTGGATCGAGGCTGATGATGGCTTGAACGGGTATCAGTTGACCGAGGCTGTGGATCGAGGCTGATGATGGCTTGAACGGATATCAGTTGGCCAAGGCTGTGGATCGAGGCTGATGATGGCTTGAACGGGTATCAGTTGACCGAGGCTGTGGATCGAGGCTGATGATGGCTTGAACGGGTATCAGTTGACCGAGGCTGTGGATCGAGGCTGATGATGGCTTGAACGGGTATCAGTTGACCGAGGCTGTGGATCGAGGCTGATGATGGCTTGAACGGGTATCAGTTGACCGAGGCTGTGGATCGAGGCTGATTATGTCTTGAACGGATATCAATTGACTGAGGCTGTGGGTCGAGGCTGATGATGGCTTGAACGGATATCAGTTGACCGAGGCTGTGGGTCGAGGCTGATGATGGCTTGAAAGGATATCAGTTGATCGAGGCTGTGGGTCGAGGCTGATGATGGCTTGAACGGGTATCAGCTGATCGAGGCTGTGGGTCGAGGCTGATGATGGCTTGAACGGGTATCAGTTGATCGAGGCTGTGGGTCGAGGCTGATGATGGCTTGAACAGATATCAGTTGATCGAGGCTGTGAGTCGAGGCTGATGATGGCTTGAACGGATATCAGTTGGTCGAGGCTGATGATGGCTTGAACGGGTATCAGTTGATCGAGGCTGTGGGTCGAGGCTGATGATGGCTTGAACGGGTATCAGTTGATCGAGGCTGTGGGTCGAGGCTGATGATGGCTTGAACGAATATCAGTTGATCGAGGCTGTGGATCGAGGCCGTTGATGGCTTGAACGGGTATCAGTTGATCGAGACTGTAGATTGAGACTTATGACGATGGCTTGAACACAAAAGGAATGATTTACGTTCATTCCTCGTAAGCTACTAATGCAGTTCTATTCTAGAAAGGTAAATGTATATAAGGAATTGAGGGCCCAAAGTTCATTTGATCTAGGAACCTGATATATCACAATGAACCGATGGTACATGCCACGTCTTTGTCAGCTTGAGCTGTTCTGAATGTCAACATTTACTGGTTCGCTATTCATGACATTACCCTGTAGCAAGGGTAGAAAAACAAATGAACCTCTAAATCGTACCAACGGCGGACGTTGTTGGAGGTCCTTGTGGATCACTACGACCACAATAACTACCAATCAATACGAGCATGTTTGTTTCATTACCCAGGCTGGCTCATCAACCGTAGCGTCCATCCAGCAAAGAAGATGATAGATGATATCATTGATTGTAAGATCACATAATATAAATTGTCCTAACGAAGCTTGATACTCTACCGCTCTTCACAAAATGGTTTGCTGAGTTGATTAACTCGACGTGAGTATACAACTTACTGACTTGAAGGGATGTCCCTCCGGTGTACCACTATGCTGAGTAATTTTTCATGCTCCTATAAATCAAATGTACTCCTCCGATTACTGGTGCAAAGTAGAGAAAAAAAGGGGTAGTGGAAGAGGAAAAGATAAATGGAAACAGGGCTTATGAGAGCGCCGAGTTCAAATGGACCCAAACCCTCACTCCTCTTCTCCTTTGATGACGACACAACCTCCTTTCTGGTTAACGACCTTAACCTCCTTAACCTCCTTTCTGGTTAACGACCTTCCAGCAAGCCGAAGCCATCACCGCCTGATCCATGACCACGTGGTAATGTGGCAGGAGCAGCCGATGTCAATTTTTTTCCTCATCTGTCTGCTAGTCATTTTATCATTTTGTTGTGAGGTCGCAGGTAACAATTATACCACAGCTGGTCACTTTGCACCAACCGGTGGGTACTTAGGATATCTGGCGGTGCGCTGGTCACGGTTGGCGCTGTGACGCTAACCGGCGCAAATCAATCACAAAAAAAACACGTCTTACGACAGTGAAATTGCATATCGGCACACTAGAAAATGGATCTACAGTACTTGCTGCCACCTGCAGACAGCAGGACAGGCGCTGTTAGATCCACAGAGAGTTGTTTCCGGGATAGCTTGTATCCGAGACTCGTGTGCTGGGACCCCTTCTGTCCTGGAACCCCACCAGAACGTAGGTGATGACAGTACTCACAAGCTGAGCGGAAAGTAGAACAACACTAAAAACAGTTCTAATATATTCATTGTCTTTATTTGGTCAAGGAACTATGATTCATTTGGTTTCATGGCAAAATTGGTTATGTAGTTAAAGATACAA